>JAAEAF010004039.1:0-73197 GCA_011037195.1 Triatoma infestans | reverse complement strand
GAGCAGATGTTGGAAAAAAAAACCATAACAGTCCAAGAAGGGCCAAGGCTTGCGAGCCCAGGCTTTTATCAAATACACATACAAAGAGCTACAGCTTTTATTTGAAACATTTCTCCGCGAAAATTTATTATAAGGGCACTTTCTCTAAAGTGCGGTTTTCTCTAAAGTGCTATTCCAGTTATTACACAATTCTATCAGTACAGGGAAAATGCCGAAACTAGCACACTTTTCTTGTTCCGAATGGCGGCTAGCCACACCATTGCCCAATCATCGAATTCGACAACCCCCTAAGCCAAGCCCCTTCCCCTCTTTCTAGCATCCAAACGATGACTCCATTTTCTTTCCACCTCCACCCCTTAACCTAGCGTTCAATCCGATGACCCTATTTTATTTTCACCATGACCACTTATCTAATCTCCCTTTTGGCCCCGTGCCCTCACACTTTGATGATAATCGCTATACACTGCTAGAACTTGGCCATTTAAGTTATTTTTGGTGTATAATAATTGATTATTGTATACCGTCAGCGTCTCTATCGACGTTTTACCTTTTGTATTTAACTACTGAAGCATCAAGTAGCTGTGAGGGGTCTCCTGCGTCCTCGTCAGCGGGGCTGGTAACCGGTCATTTTGTGACCGGGCTGAGGGAGACTTATATATATATATATAAAATATAGGATAGGGGGGGTACGGAGGCACCAACCGCTCTTTTCAGAGCGAGGGCCCCAGCCCATTGTAAATACTGTATACATTATCTATTTTTAGTCTTTAGTTTTTCTTTTTTAGCTTTAAATATTAAATACCAATTATACTCCGTGGACGATATCTCCGAAGAATAAGTTTAACATTGAACAGACCGTATGGATTTTGAGGACAGGCGGCCCTGTTCAGGCCGCTGTTGTCACATCAGTGATGAGTGTGTGTAAAGCGGGAAGTTCGGAGAAGACGCAGCACGTGAGAGTTGAATGGACAGATGACTCGGCCTCTACGCAAAACATTGTCCACCAATGACGTGTTCTCTCGCTCGCCCGACACAGACCGGAGGAGGGAAAGCGACGACATCGCATTACGAAGCCTGTGGTGTCTGCTGAAGCTAGTAAAGACGAAACTAACGTTACTGAAGGGAGCACTCCTCAACCGGATAAAGATCTGTGCCCGCCTCTAACAAAAAGATATGCCAGATTTGTAGACAATCATTTAAGAATGCTCGGGGACTGAATATCCACTTTGCAAAGAAACATCACAAGGAAGCCAATGAAGCAACGCTGAATGCTATCTTGAAAAGGAACGCTACCACAAATATTGAAGGTGAAATGGTAAATCCCGATGTGAAAGCTGAAATAGAAGAGTGGGCAGTAAAATTCCGTCATGAGGAGCAGCTCTTCGATTCACAAAACTTTGATGACCTGACAAGCAAGTTTTTCAAGTTTCTGCGTGAGGCAAACAGTAGCCTACCAGGCCCGAAACATCCGGCTGCGCACTATTACCAAATGAGAAAAAAAAAGAAGGAGAAAATCCTAACTAAAGGTACACGGTTGGCATCTAATCCCCTCAGAACTAATAAAGTGGCAAGGGAACGTCGGCGGGAGCAATACCAATACGAAGTTGCACAATTCAATTATTACAACCGCCGTAAGAAAGTAGTGCAACAAGTAATGAACGCTGACGCCCCAACACAATGTTCCTTCAATATTGAATCAGTGGAAGAACATTTCAAGAATACCCTCGAACTTCCTAATCTCAGATAAAGAGAAATCTACGAAGTCGCACCGAAATTCCTGACGTTGTTAACGTACAGCTACAGCCGGTACATAAGATCATCAAATCCACTTCCTTGGATACTTCCCCCGGGCCAGATGGAGTGCTAATCCGTATGTAAAGGCTCTGGAGTAGCCTACATAATCAAGTTCATCGCTGAAATCATGCTTAAGACAGCTTACGTTCCAGAACCTTTTCGCAAAGGTCGTACGATCCTCATCTATAAAGGCAAAGGCGATACCAATGATATCCACTCATGGCGATCTATAACTGTATACTCAATCGTTCGACGTATCATTGAGAAGGTATACGATGTTGAATTGCGACTGCAGGTGAGCTTTCATCCGTGTCAGAGGGGTTTTGTAAATGGCCTACCAGGATACCACGTGAATTCTCGCATTATTAATGCTGTACTAATAGACGCAAAGGAGAAGAAAAGAAATTGTGTAAGAGCATTCCTTGACGTCACCGGGGCGTTCGACAACGTAGGACATCGCCATATGTTAAAATCTCTTGAGACTAGGGGAGTCTCCCCGGATCTGAGGGGAATCATTGCTGCCCTCCTACAGAGCAATGAAATAAATATAGGGGCTGGCCTAATGAAAACCAATTCAATATAAGTGAGGCATGGAGTACCACAAGGCGGACCTCTCTCTCTCACATTATTTAATCTGGCCATTGATCATCTGTATAGAGAAGTAAGTGACCAACAGTTCGCCGGTCGGTTTGGATACAAGCTGAATGACCACAGCGTAATACTGTCCGGCTTTGCAGATGACCAGGCTGAGACGACTCCCAGCGTGAACGATGCCGAACGGACAATAAACAGAATTCAAAACACCTTGCGGGAGATTGGACTCAGTGTCAACCCAGGAAAGAGTTCGGCTATTGTCATCGAGGACGGCAAAATCCTGAGCACAAAATTACGCCTGGAAAGTGGGGAAGAAATTGTCTCAATAGGAAATAACTAGAAAATAAAGTATCTCGGTTGTACTTTTGATGGTGAGCTTCAGCTTAATGATGGTGCGATCCATAAATTTAATGATAATTTGAACAAGCTTGTGGCTTCCAATTTGCTAAAGCCGGATCAGAAGCTCAATGTAATTAACCAATACCTCTTCCCATCACTGACTTATCCCCTTCAGACAGCACCGCTTATAAAATTAACCTCAACGAGCCTGGATGGAATCGACACTGTAATTCGTCGAAGTGCTAAAGCAATGCTCAGTTTACCGGCGAATACAACTAACGCTATGCTGTACCTCCACGTCGCTATCGTGAGCTGGGGCTACTTAGATGTTCCTGGGAGGCGCCTCTCCAGCACTGGTCGGTGGCCGAGAGATTGGCCAACGTCGACGATGCTCTCTTCTAGTCTATATTTAATTACAGCAATGAAGTTTCCGAATGC
Organism: Triatoma infestans; assembly: GCA_011037195.1. NCBI lineage: Eukaryota > Metazoa > Arthropoda > Insecta > Hemiptera > Reduviidae > Triatoma > Triatoma infestans. Next base: position 70,032 of record JAAEAF010004039.1, on the reverse strand, counting down.
AAAGACCGGTTGAGAATCTACAAGGCAAGTCTCGAAGAAGTTGACAATATTAAAAAGATAAGGCACTCTACGAGAGAGAGCTTTCGAGGAATGGGCAAGTTGCAAATGGCAAGGGTATGGCGTCCAACATTTCAAAGCTTTGACGCTTGGGAATAAATTCATTTGTGACAAAGCACTTCTCTCAGGGTCAGAGTGGATCAATGCAGTAAAACTCAGCACCAATTATGCTCCTCTCCGTGGTGTATAGGGAGTAGGTGATCAGGCGTCGCAAGACGTTGGGATCCTCTGCCGCAGATGCGGCCGAGAGAAGGAAACTCCAGCCCATGTGCTGGGAAGCTGCCCCAACAGCATGTTGCTTGTGACCCGCCGGACCATGGCGTTAAGAGGAGTATCATTGAGCTTATGCAAGAGAAAGGTTACGCGTGCCGCGAAGAGGTATACTGTGTGGACACAGATGGGTCGCCGAGGTACGCAGACATAGTAGCGTTTGACAGCGAAGGTGCAACTGCGTTGATTTTGGACCCCACAGTGAGGTTTGAGGGCAATGAACCTATGTTGTTCTCTAAAGTTGATTATACAATTCTACCATCTGTACAAAATTAATTAGAAATAAATAGATTGGCAAAGTTCCAAGTTTCAAGAAAATTAGTAAACCGAAAATATGTTTTTACTGAACAGTTTTTGCTATTTTCTTCCATAAAAACAGGGACCGAATTTCCTTAAGCTGGTATATATAATGAGAAATTACAATTTGTAAATACATTAAGAGAAAGGTGTTTGAGTTTTCAACACCATAATTTATAAAATCTCTTGTTAATATTTCATCCTAGGGAACCATTGTATTTCCATGTTGCATTTATATTTTCAGGTTTGGGGAACAATGAATGAAATTAAAACTAGTTATTTATGGGTTAAAAGTGTGTTAGAGAAAATAAAATTGTTACTCCCTGTTGGACATAAATATGTAGTGTGAAGTTCTAAGATTACAGTATACGTAGTCAGGTAAAGTACTATTTCCTTAATATATTAACTTGAACATAAATGGTTTGGCTAATTCAATTATTTCCTCTCCAATTAAATTTCTAATATTATACTTGTTTACGTTAATCCCCCAAAACAATAATTTAATATTTGAAAGAATTAAAAATAAATAATAACAGAAAATTATAGTAAACAAATTCAACACTAAAATACCATATTTTAATTTAGACATTCAGGAGAAAATAGCAAATTTTTTTCTCTCAGAACAATTATTTTTTATTTTTGAAAAACTTTTCAGATGTTTCAATCATTTTTCATCTCTTTTTCTAAAATACAAGTATTGTTCAGAGAGAAAATATTTCTGTTTTTTCCTGAATGTCTAATCTACATTAATATCAATACTCACCGCTATAATTGTTAACAATAACCAATAAATACCTTTTTGGCAAGGTTATTACCTAGTTTTACCTTCTGTTCATGAGCGGAAAAAAACTGGTATGAAACACTCACACGACTTTCTCTTACTCCTGTCAGTACAATTATGTAATAGAAAATAAATTTTCATTGAACTCAAATTTTACGTATTTTCCCTAATATAAATATAGTGGAACCTCCCCTAACTTAACCTAACCTTGGTAAGTGATTATACTGTCGCCCAGTAGAGCGCACCAAAAACACTGAACCAACTGCAAATAACACTTAAGGTTTCATGCCATAAATACCGTACACCTTTCCAAAATCAATTTTTTATTGGAAAAAATGTTTCAAATAAAATGATAACACGCAAGTGGTATCTATTGCATGCAGTTGCTTGGGGAGTAGCGACCCCAAGGGTTACCATAGCTCCATACTCCATGCACTTCATCAGAACAGTTCACAATACATTTAAACTACATACACTCTATCCTTTACAGACAAGGACAAACACAGTACACAAACTAGTGGTCTCCGCCCACTAGTTAATTGGGTAAGCCAAGGTTGGAGGAAGGGATTAGCTGAGTGGTAGCGCGTTGGACTAGCAATGTGGAAGTCCCGGATTTGAGCCCAACATGCTGCCCTTAGGTGTTCTCTTCCTAGAAGCAGCGCCCGCTCTAGCGGTACGTCAACAAGACAAATTGTCGCCCCTTAAGAATATATGTATACACATATATACTTTAAGCAAGTCTATACATGTTCATACACAAGCTGAAGCAGCGCACTGCTCGTGTGCTAATGCTATTCTGTTCACAGAAGTATATGCATGTTCAAACATCATCCTTCACAAATTCTGCGTTAATTTTTCAATAATATTGTAAACATTTTTACCTTTTAAACATAAACGACATGCACTGTAAATTTTTAGCGAACGAAAAAAAATCGGTATGTGAAATTTTCTATTAATTGAGTATTTAACACATCAATATTTTTCTCACACATACAGCCAAAATGGCTCCACTAAATTTTGGCGCCCCGGACGAATGTCCAGGCGGGGGCGCTGCTAGGAGCCTTTACTGCTCACTGTGTGGTGATGGGCAGTATTGTCTGTAGCTAGAGAACACTGCTAGGAGACCAGCAATGCACTGAAAAAGCTCCGGGGGCACAATAGATCTTTCAGGTCGCAATGCAATAATCCCCTCTATAACAATCCTCAATAAAATGAAACTTTTATATCTGAGCAGTAAGCATACCAACTTTAGTGGAAATCGTTAGAGACATTATTGAGAAAATCCCGAAAATCTATTCTGTAAAATCGCACTTCTTGTTACTGATTTTCTTCAAATTTGAAATTCTAGTAATGGTTCTAATTTATATTCATAGGGAAGCTTTACGTTACTGTTACCCCAGAACACCCAAAAACCAATTTTCCGCGGGAAAAGTTAAAAAAATAAATAAAAGAAGGATATTTGTGTAGATAGTATACGAAGTTAAAAAAAAAAAAAATCTTCGGAGCCATTATCAAGTAAATCGCGATAAACTGAACAAAAATTCAGTAAATTGCATTTCCGGTTGGTGGGTTTTGCTCAAAACCTTAGTGTCAGATGCGGTGGTAGTAAAACACAGAATACCAAGTTTGAGTTTCCAGCGACTTTTCAATTTTGAGTTTTCTGTTAACGTACTCTTAACACACATATTATACATTCTTCTAACCACATATTATTATAATATTCTTCTAACCTAGAATTAGAATATTCGCTCAATATTTAGTTTGTCCTAACATGAATATAATAGTGATGGAGGGAATGTTATTTTTCAGCACAAGACAGGAAGTACTTGAATGTGATTAAGTTGTGGTTCAGATGAAAATTGCCAGAACAAACTCTAGTAACATTTGAAATCTAATGTCTCAGTTTTTCTACAACCACTCTTAAATGAAGATTTCAGTAAATATTTCAAAATATTTGATTGCACTTTTTTCTTGCAATAGATTTTGTTCGGAAACTTTGTCTTGTATGTTATGATGACATTTAAATGAAATATCATGTTTTTTGCGCTTTTTGATGTGTTTTGTTTACAATCACATTATATAAACACCAACGGAACATTAGCTTGATCAGAAGTTTTATATCCCTTCGAAAACTCATGACATAAATACATTTTTCAGCATAAAACTCTAATAAGTACACTGAGTTCTCAGTATCACTGAGTCTTCTTAGAGATCACTTATCACTATAAAAATAAAGATAAATGGCTTTATTTGACACAAAGAAAAAAACTACATATTAGAAAAATTCAATGACAACTTTTGTAAACAAATAAAAAAAGAAATATTCATTTAATAAACAGAAAAGCAAATTCTGACGTGGTTATTACCGTTTGCCAAGATTTCATGAGATTTGTTCTTAAACAAATAAAACTTAACATGTATAAAAAAAAAACTACCTTCTCTGTAATAATTTTTTAAAGATAACACTTTACTTAATCTTAACAATTGAATTCTTTAATTAGGAAGTATCTGTATTACCAAGGCTTCATACATAACAATGTTTCCAATTTTTTCAATAAGTACTTACATCATTTATTTATTAGTCAATTTTTTCGCATTAAAATATTTAATTCTATATGGTGCTGTCTGCTAAGAAATGCGCCTACTCAATTCGCAACTTCTTTTAAATTGCATAATGGACATCAAATTATCCTAATTATAGATATACCTTTTCCCATTAAGATTCAAAAGATCATCTCTACATTTCATGTTAATGCTAACACATTTTTGCTTCATCTCATCGTTTAAATAATTTATAACTTTTCATAGCTTTATCTAGATCATCGAATACACCGCTGATCGCATTGTCCTAGCATTCCTCTGTAAAACTATCTGGTTCTTACTTATCATTTTTAGAAACTGTGGTTCTCAGTTATCTAACTGGGGCATACATATACACTTCAGATAAACTATCAAATTTTGCAAAAAAATTTTTCCACAATTTACATCTTTTCATAATTTCAATAACCATGATTTTAACAAATCTATTATTGACTGATTCAATATTTTTTGGCATACTTAAAATTATTAAGTTTTGAAGAATAAATGTGTGAGGGATGACAACAAGTTTCAAAATATATTAAATATTTAGGGTTATTCTGGAGTCAATAGAAAGTTTTTTTTTAAATAAAAATCTTTGAATTTTTTCAAATTGCTCATTTTATTTATATTTTTACAAAAAAATGTATTCCACATACTGTTTATTTGGTTCATGAGCAATCATTATACATTCATTTCTCAAATTTGGTTTCTTCAAGAATAATTTGTAATTACATTCCAAAAATATATGTCTGCGTCCGCTATCGTTGCTAAAAACTTTTTTGTCATACCCAGGAAACCATAAAACTTAAATTTCCAATGAAAACTCAACTTCTATGCCATAAACAAGTAATAGTACTTGTTTTTAATGCCTTATTTATGTTACTTGAAGAGAATTATTGTATAAAATTATACATAATTAGAGTAAACATTTTTTTTTATTGAAGTTAAATTTATGAATTGAAGTTATATTTATTTTTGTCATATTTAAATTAAATTTTTATCGTTAAGTAATAATTTTATTTAGTAGCCAAATAAAGAACTCAAAGAACATTCTGCAGAGTGCTGACATCTATGGAAGAAGCTTGAAATTAATTAGTTGTCCAAGAATTCTCTTTATTTAAACAATTTTTTTCATGTTTTAATTTATTAATGATTCCAAAAATATTTTAAAAAAGATTAATATAATAATTATTATTTTACTGAAGTAAGAGCCTTTTAAATAACACATAACACAAATTATTCCTTGCAATATAAAATTCTATGTAATGTATAAGGGCCCATTAAATTTTAAGACCTACAGAGTGAAAGCGAGGGGCTGAGGAGAGAAGAGTTTAAGCATATGAGATATCCATTATTGTAAATTAAAAAATAAAAACTCTCCGTCTAAATATGTCTGTGTCGTTTATTGACTAAAATTAAAAACATATACTATGTATGATATTTTTTTGATATTTGCTCTATCATGCAACTATAAGAAAATAGAATAATGGTTTCATCGATTACAGTTCGCATACTAATTACACAAATGATCATCTGATACATTTTTCAGAGAAAATTGTTTGTTCTGGGCAAATAGAATTTATGCTTAGCATTAAACAGCCATTTCAATAATATTTGACTTATAAATGCGCTACCTGGCTTTCAACTAAGTTGTAGTTATTTATTCAAGGTAGATCTCCTTGTTGGAAAATCGAGATTTAAAGTATGATTTCATATATTTCAAAAATCATAACTTATCCAATTCCCACTTTAATTAACTGGAAACTCTTTCAGATGATTCTGTATTTATCTCAGTCTGAACTTCTGAGTGCTTTCAATTGAAGGCGTTATTGAAAGTTCCATATTCAATTCAATGTGTTCTTTTGATTTATTTTCAAAATATCAGCGACATGATGTAGAGGAAAACTCTGTTTCATCGGACAATTTTGCATAGTTGCGTAGTCAATTCGAAGATGTGCGGATCCCGAAAACAGTCGATAAAATAAAAAAGAAGCAGCTAAAACAAAATCTTAATAATTATCTCACACAGAGGATCCAACCATCTATGATGTGGATCACTCGATGACCCCTTTTATCCACAGGGAAAATTGACGATCCCAGAATCTGGCTTAAAACTTGAGATAAAAGCCTCGTTTCTAGCTTTTGATATTGTTTATATTTAGCTGTCTTTCCTACGGGCACACTGTGAGTTTATTTGTAGTCCTGGTTTGTTTAACTTTTGGGTTCATGCACTCATTTTGGCTAAAATTGAGTATAACTTAAAGAACAAGAAACCATTAGAAGCTTTCTAGAGGAAACCGATTATTCACATTACAGGAATCATGGTGTTCAAGGAGAACACAATAACTCACTGTGTTGCAGAGGTCCCAGCGGACGCATTGACAAGATATCAGTTACTGTACAACTCATTTCCATGAATCCCTTACTGCTAAAGACGATGACATATAGTGTACAAATTTAACACGCATTTGACTCAGTGAGCTTTGTAGTTACTCCCTCTTAATATTTCACATTTAAGTCTAACCGCAGAAACTGAAAAGTTTAACGTGGTGTAGCTATATGGTCCTAATGTACTGTACTTAATTTCTTTGGCCTCCAGCCAATGCTAGTGCTACTAGTATCAAGGACACACAAATATGTTCTTTTTCATAGTTATAAATATTCAATTCATTTCCATTCAATATTTATTTTATTGATTAAAAGTGCACTCTTAAAACAGAGGTAGTCTAGTATTTACAAACTTACATTATATAAAAACTATAAAGTTTACAATTAAGTGTTTATGTATTTTAATTTTAAAATATTTAATTAATTCTTTTTCTTTTGATAAATAATTTATTTTAATGAAGATAAATGTGAAAAATTCGAACTTAAGCAGACAGTTTAATTAACCATGTCCTGTTATGATTTTGTATGATTGTTTTTATACTTCATTTATTCTAAAAATTTTGTAGCATATTTACACTGGTCAAAAAAAATTTTGCATATTGCAAGATTTTGTATTTCTGAATTTTGTCCGGTAAATTATGCTGCATTTCTTTGTTTTGTATGACCTTTGACACGCGTTACATTTGTTTTCCTGACAATGTGCTCATTCATTCACTACTTGTTAGAGATTCTGATCAGTTGAGAAGTTGAGCTGATTGCATGCAGTAAAAAATTTTGTTGTTGATTGTGTTCAAGTTGAAAAGGAGGTGATTTCACCGTGAATTTAAACATCAATGCCATGGCACACGATTTCAGCAGCAGATAGAGTTCGAATAGTGACTTTAATGCAACATGGTCAGATGACACAAGCCGAAATAGCTCAAGTGGTGCGATGCAATCAAAGTGACGTTGGGTACAATGGTCCCAAACGTTTTTTTACAGATGAGATACGACTTCGGTGCATCCGGATAACAAAAGTATTCATGTCTGGAGGGCAAATGGTCAACGTTTAAATGAAGCTTTCATTGTTGAACGCTATCAGCAAGGTGATGGTTCAGCACTCTTCTGGGGAGGAATAATGATGGGACGCCGCATACCACTAGTCCACACCCAGCGCAATATGACGTCACAAAAATATGAGAACAACGTCCTTGAACCCATCGTTCTTGGATTTAGAGCTAACATTGGAGCACATTTCACTTTAATGGACGACAATGCTCGTGCCCACCACGGTCTGTGAATGGGTTCCTGGAAAGCCATGGTATTCCAAGGATGATCTGGCCATCATCGTCTCCTGATTTGAATTGCGTGGAACATGTATGGAGGTTATTGAAAATAGCAATTTCCAACCGTTCCCAACTACTACAAGCTCTGCAAGGCCTTATCCCTGCTGCCATAGAGGAATGGGATAATCTTCCGCAAGAGAACTGGATACCCTGGTATTGAGCATGCCACACCAGCTCCAAGCCTGTGGCAGGGCTCATGGAGGCCAAACACATTACACAGAAAATTGACTTTTGTGGTTTAAGGATTAGGTGAGTTATTGATTACATTTCTGTATGTCGAAATTTTCTTTTTTTTTCTGTATGACATGGCAAAGTCATAGCAATGTCAAGCCTTCACAACAGATAACAAAGAAAGAATAATTTACAACTAGTGGCCTAACCAGCTGCCTGACTTCAAGACAAGGCCGCGGGCAAACAAACAAACCAAGGGTAAATGGGTATTTATGTCCTAGTGTACGAACTTGTGCGACCATGGTTAGTTTGGTGACCACCGATTTAGGTCAGTGGCCAGCTGCTGCCATCAAAGCAAGCACCGCTAAGGCTGGCCACTGACCTAAATCGGTGGTAACCAAACTAACCCAGGTCGCACACTAGGACAGATGTCTTGGTGTGAATGAGGCCAACACTAATACTTATATAAACTTCGCCCGATTGGAAGAGGGGATGATTATACGATTATACTTGAGTACGTCTTCATGTACGAGCAGCAGTTTACGCGTCCCTATACATTTTTATTTATACTTATTATTACTTCAGTTGTGCATCTTAGTTCATTTATCTTAATCATTCTAATTTATTAGTTATTTATCTTCTATTTATTTCTAATTATTTCTTGTTAATAGTTACCATTTTTACGTTTAAATTATTGTTCAAATACAGTCCATTTTTATAATTTCCGTGTTAATACTTCGAGCACTAACTTCCAAAAATCTCTAAACTAACTTCCGCCCTCTTCAAAACATCTACTATATACCTCAGGAATCACATTAAACGATTCCACTACATCTTGTAGTATCACGGTGGGATCGATAAACGATTCCACTACATTTCATCACATTGGCTCATGTGCTGTCTGTAAGATAAAGTGTTTTTTGTTTGTTTGTAGTGTACACTATTATAAGACAAACAACGTTGTATTATATTTGGTTCAGATTTACAAAATCTTGAAATATGCAAAAGTTTTTTTGACCAGTGTATTATTATTATTATTATTATTGTAGTTCACAATTTAAAGATTGCATTTATTGTTTAAAATAATCAAGATTTATCCATTTTTTATTAATAATTACAAAATATACTTCTTTTTATTATTAATAATTAATGTAATTATTCTAGACCATTAGCAAAGTTTGTTTACTTATTTAATTCATATTTATTTTTATAGAAAGATAACAATTTTTAGATAAATTAAACCTTTTTCAAACAAATTAATTCCTTTTCTATTAAAGTTTATGGAAAAAGGTTTCATTTAATTGAAAAAGCTTTTATGAAACAAAATATTTTTGAAATCTTTGGGCAAAGGTTATATTTTTTTATTTTCTGCATTAAACCTTTTTTTTTTCTTTTTCTCTTGTAATAATATTTTTTTGAGGCTTAACCATATCTGAGAAATTACTCAATGTATTTTTGTGAATATTAAACTGTAGATACGATTCTAGTTCATCCAATATCCTGAAATTTTTGTATGTTAGATTATAAAATAAGCCAGCTACAAAATTATTATACTTGCTTAAGAGGAGCTTTCATTAAGCGTATATTTTAATATATATTATATTATTCTTAGTTCAGAACACATTTTATTTCTGAACTGATATATGATTTTTTTTTATAATTACATAGCCCAATTGAAAGGAATGCCTAAGGCTTCCACTAAAGTTTTAATCCTAGAGAAGAACGCATATTATTCACTTCAACATATATGTATTTATAAAATAAATATATAAGGATTTTATTATTGTTACATTGTTGTTAAAGAGAAATCTAAATTATAAATCATCTAAAATATCTGTTAATCATCAGAGACATTTTCCGTGATAGTCTGCTTCATTTTGTGGTCATCGACCGGTTTCGGACGTTCGCCCATCATCAGGATGTTTTTGTTGAACAGTGTAATAACATAGACTTGCACCAAGTAAATACAGTTGAGACATTGGATTTTAAAGGTCTTTGTTTGACAGAACTAGGTTAAAAGGAGTGTTGCTACTATGGGAAAAAACATATTCGGTCCTTTAGTGATGTTCCCTTTTTAAATGGACACATCAGTGAGTGGAATGTATAACTTAAACTATGTTTTTGAAGGAGATTTTTCTTTTATAATTATTTTATCCATACCATCTTTTTGTTTCTATTTATTAATTCATAACAGAGCAAAATAACGCATAACAGAGCAATCATATTAATAACGCATCTTGCTAATATACATTAATAACATAATATATTAATAACATAACGTATTTGATCTGTACAAGTCTATGTTTTTACACTGTTCAACAAAAACATCCTGATGATGGGCGAACGCCCAAAACCGGTCGATAACCACAAAATGAAGCCGGCTATCACGGAAAATGTCTGTGATGCTTTCCAGCTCTGCGGAACCAACCACCTCGACAATTATCTGTTAATATTTGAATATCTAATTATGGAATGGTATCTTGCCTCTTATAAGACTGTTTGTACATTGGATAAATAAAGATTGATAAACCCAACTCTACAGTTGCTCCGAGCGTGTAAACAGGTTTATAATATACGCTTTATTTTATCTACAATATTTTGAATTCATTAAAAAAAAAAAAATAATAATTTTTTTCTTTTAAAAAGTTACAATTATTTTTAAAGATTATAACTGACTTTGTATTATAAAAATGACGTTATAAACGTTAAAAATCTTCGCTTTAGAATTGATGATTGAAGTGCTGTTAAGTCCGCTACTAAGAATTAACTGTAGCAGCTCCGCGACTAAGCAGTCTCTTCATATATAGATTAGTGAACAATCTCTATTAGCTAATGGAGCTTTAAATATTATCTATATGAATATGTAGATTTTGTTTATGTACCGGTAAGTTGGTTCATTATAATGGAATAATTTTAATTTTTTCACTTAACAAACTATAATTATCTAAATCTGAAAACATAAAATACCCATGCAATAATTCTTAGATAGACTATTATAATGGAGAGATCACTTTGTGTAGAAGTTTAAAGGTTTATTTTAATAATAAACACGTTTTTAAGGGAAATTGCCTTGCATTATTTTTATAATACCAGTATTTTGTAAGTTTACTTCGGTAGTGAAGATAAAAGCAATTTGAAATAGAGCATACGTGAGTGTATAGCTTGATTTTTACTGTTGGCTCTACCCACGTAGCAGTTTTTATCATTAAGAACCGTGGTAGGTCGAGGTGCGTTCCAGTACTAGTTGTAGTTTTTTACTTTTATTATTTTTAAACTATATATTACAAGAACCGACCACTTAAAAAAAAAACTGGATCTTCAACTATATGTGAACCACGTCTCGAATATACTCGTACTACTTCGATAATCTTCGGGCACGCGTAAAGCCACGCGCCTGACGACCGACTGTATAGAGTGATTTACTCAGCAAGCCTGAACACACTAAGCCCCATACTTATAAACAACTTAACCATACTCTCTTGTCTCTGCATACATACGCACCTAGCCAACAACCAGATTTTGTTTGGATGACTGTACTCCTTTCTCTCTCTCTCTCTCACACACACACACACACACACATTCAGTCTATCTTTCTCTCGCTCGCCTCGCTTTCATTCTATTTTTTTTGTTTTAGTTAGCTAACTTTAATAACATCAGGAATCCCAATCTAAAACGCCTTTCTGGTCCCTTAATTTCTTTTCTTATGAAGTTTCATCGATGTAGTTCATATAAATAATGGCTACTCATTAGTTTCTAATAGGTTGAACTGGGCTCTGTTTCTGTTTGAAGAAACTAATAATAATGAAGGTGAATTTACAGCAATATAACATTATAGCAATCGGTCCATTCCAAAGGGTAATTATGGTTTTTTAAAAATATTCATATTTAATTTGCATTTAATTTTAAACAAATTTTGGTCCAGTCTCTAATATATTGTTAGCACACATTGCCTAATATATGTTGAATAACATCCTCAATTTTTCTTTTGTTATTTTTTTCGGCCAATTTTTTTTTTTTTTTGTATTAATATTCGGTTACTGGCGCCCGGACTGACAACTTCACAACTGCCCAACCCCCGACAGTAAGCTTAGTGTCTCCTAGGAGGAGAAAATCTAAGGGCTGCAATACCTGGACTTATCCGAATCTACTGCAATCATTTGTTTATAGAAATCATAAATAAAATGAAAATTTGAATCCTTTTCCAACCCTTTTCTTTATATGCCATTAATGTTTATTTTTATAAAAATGTCTGAAATTTTTATAAAATAGTTAGCTTCTTGTCTCTTCAGTCTGGTATGTGGATTCCATGTTGATCATCTGTCCAGGTATAGTCCAAGATAACATTGTTAACAGATGGAATAGAGATTTGATTAATACGTACAGGTGGTAGGATTTTTCGACGAAGCTTCAATATTATGTATTTTGAATTGATTGGATCAGTTTTGATTCACCATTTAACTAACCAGGTCTGCAGTTGGTTGAGGTGCTTCTGGACAGTCCTGATAGCAATAACAGGATCTAGCTGAAGGGGCAGAATTGCAGTATGATAGTATTTGGATGCTGTGGAACATCTGCTGGACAGAAAAAGTGTACAGGAGAGGTCCGAGGATGCTGTGTTAGGGAACACCAGCTCTACCCAACTGTGTACAGGAGCAGTGCCCGCTCTAGCGGTTACGTTGCCCCGGACAAAAAAACAAATTGCCGCTACTCAAGAATATATGTATATTTTTTTTAAGCAAGTCTATGGTTGTTCAAACACGCGTGCAAAATGGATCCTTTATTTTTTATTAACTTAGATTCAAATCTTCCATAGAAGATTTGAATCTGTTCAGAGAAGTATATGCATTTTCGAACAAGTTCAAGCATCGTCCTTTACAAATTCTGCGTTAATTTTTCAATAATAGTGTAAATACTTTTAACTTTTAGACATAAACAATATAAATACGCTACGCCCAGTAAAGTTTTAGCGAACGAAAAAATCGATATATGCAATTTTCTATTAATTGAGTATTTAACACATCAATATTTTTCTCATACTTACCGCCAAAATGACGCCCCTAAATTTTAGCGTCTCGGACAAATGTCCGGGTTGCCCGCCCTTAGAGGAGAGCGGGCGCTGAAAGGAATCTGCTGCTCCACAGCTGACCCTGAAATATTGCAGATATGATTTTGTAGTAAGTATGAGTAAGGAGATCCCTCAGCTTACACAGCAGACTCTCGTGACATACTCTATCAAACGCCTGAGCGACATCAAGCAATACTGCTTCCGCTCGAGGAAGGTAGCGATAGCGTCTACAACGCGAAGTACCTGATGGATAGCAGAATGGTGTTTCCGAAATCCGAACTGATGATCTGGAACTATATTTTGTTGTTGGATTAAAGGAAAACAACTTTTAAGGAGAAGTTTTTCGAAGATTTTAGAAAGGATTGGAAGCAAGCTGATCAGTTACTAGGAAGTAATACTGGCGGTAGTTTTCTTTGTTTTGCATATCATTTTGATAACGGAAAATTGCCATAGTATGATGGGAAAGTATGAAGTTCTGTGGACAGAATTATAAAGGAAATGAGGAATATTATGGCTTTTTTTTTTTGGAAGTTGTTTTAGTATTTTGGAAGTTATAAGGTCATAGCCGGGCGCTTTGTTTGGTAGTCTCTGAATTTCATATCGTAGATCTGCTGGAGTAAAAGGTTTAGGTGGCAAACTGAGGTGGAGTGGAAGTTCAGTCGATTGTTAACATCTGTTACGTGTTGTTGATCTAGTAAGTCAATATGTGGTGTGAATGTGTTTGAAAGGTAGCTTGCAAATATGTTGGACTTCTCTTCATCGGATTTGGGTCCATTATCCTAACTTAGTGAGGATGAAGCCTGCTTGTACTTTAATACCGTCCTCGTGACACACCATAGAGATTCATTTCCTTCCGTAAGTTGTCCATTGTAGTAGTGTGTCCAGTGTGTAATTCTATTTTAAGTTGTTTAGCTAGCCTGTACAATGGCGGATACCTGTAGATTTGCCACTGATTTCTAGCTCGACTTTTGGCTGTAATTAAACTAAACTTTGGTTATAGAGTAGTAAACTATAAGCTGGTAGAGTTGTTGACGAAGGATATATGTAGGTTGTTGACTTCCATAAACTTTGTTGTATTGCCATCGTGATTAAATTTATTTATTTAAAGAATGGATCCTTTATTTTTTATTAACTTAGATTCAAATCTTCCATAGAAAAAAAAAGAAAAAAATTATTTTGTAACATTATAAATTTCCTTTAATTAAATATAAATAAATTAAAGCGTAAGATAAGCAATAATAAATGTTATATTTCATTTGTCACTTGGGATGATGATTTGAATGTGCTGGAATAGTTAAGGTTCGTTAGTAGAATGTACGCCCAGGGCAGAATTCTCTTTGTATTTGTATAGTAAAGATAATAGTTTCAAACAGGTTTTAACACCTTTGAAATTAATAAAATATTTCCCTCTTAGTTGAACATGACTAATTACTGTAGTTTTTTTGAAGCAGCTAGTTTTTTTTATCCACAGCTTTTTTTTTTTTTAATTTAGTTAATTTGAATATAAGGACGCTTTGACACCATAAATATCCGTAATATTTTGTTAATTATAAATATAATTCTTCTGAGTTTTGTACAAATTGTTTCCGCATTAGTGGAATTGCTGCTATTTTCTTGTTTGGTGCAAACAGGTTCTATTACGGAGGAGTAAAAATGATTTAGTATGTTGAGTATGTTGAGAAAAAGTGGGGATCTGAGCTATAGGAACCGCCGGCATGTTACCATCACTATATCCATATAAATGTTTAAACGTGCAGGTAAATTCGACACTAAAGTATTGCTAAATTTGGAAATCGCGATCTAAATTTAATGGAGCGAATTCGTGACTTTCGTATCAAAGCTAGTATTGAGAGTGTAATGAAGTCTAACACTGAGTGAGCCAGAAGCCCTTCCTTCTACCTACTCTTAAATTGCTATCACATGCACTTGTTCTTTGAATAAGATCTATTGTTTTTATTGCAATTGAAATATTAAATACATTGAACTGTGAAACTTATACTAGTATGTCAAAATATTACACTTTTATATGGGAGTCAGGGACAAGCAGAATATGTATGTGTGTTCAGAATTTTGTAATCGCAATGCCATCTAGAAGTAATGTTGTAACTATTGCTGTATTGGCCTGGGCAATGGAGAGAGAATAGTAAGTTCTAACATACGTAAATTTGTAGATCTTACTTATAGTAATTGAAACATGAATGGATTCGTGTCCTTTAGTTTCTTTATCCTAATATCCTCAGAACTTTCAGCCTTTACTCCATTTCACTTCCTAATTGGCCATCACTATCTGATATTTGCAATACATAAGCTACAACTAGCTAAAGAAACAATTCAAATATCGTTGGACCACAGAATATCCATGCTATCATCAAGCAAATGGAAAACTTCTCAAGATAAACCTCCCCTTTGGGAACATTCCTTCTCATAAAGAATTCTCAAGCATTTCCTTAAATATGGAAATTCGGGCATTTTAGTTCTACAAATCCTGATGAAGATAATCGATCAAGAGGTGGTAACTTTGAAAATAGATTTAGGAACAATAAAACGATCTATTATCCACTACCTACAGAAGATTAAAACCATTAAAACCATTAGAGAACTAAGGAACAACAAAATGAGAGCGGCAGTTTTATTATCACAAATATGAAACGGATAAATATTAAGAAA
The DNA here is from genome assembly GCA_011037195.1 of Triatoma infestans. Lineage (NCBI taxonomy): Eukaryota > Metazoa > Arthropoda > Insecta > Hemiptera > Reduviidae > Triatoma > Triatoma infestans. Next base: position 54,431 of record JAAEAF010004039.1, on the reverse strand, counting down.
GTTAATTATGTTTTTAAAAATCTCTCTGATGTTTTGTGATGTTGGATATGGAAGTTGAGAAGTTTTTGTAAAGAATTAGAAAACGAATTAACTAGAATAAATGCCGAACACTGTATAATGAAAGAGAGACACAAAACTGTAAGGACTTTAGAAGTATCATAGAAATTAGGTAGCCTTGAGATATTTATACAGATAAGAGAGGTAGTAAAAGGTTGCTGACTGGTTGTTGACTGGTCGTAAATTGTTATAAAAACTGTTCCCTAAGTAACGAATAACTGTAAGCGAGTAAGTAAACGAGTAATTGTTATAAGTCTGGCCTAAGTAACGAGTAACTAGATTGGCAATTTTCTCTCTGCTCTTCGGGTCATTTTAAATTGTTAAAACACAAAAGTAAAGAATAGGATCTCGATAACTGAGCATTGTAGACTTCCCGCCAAGCTGACGTGTATTGTGGTACTGGGTTAGATTCCCGTTCTTGGCCGTGGATTATACTTGATATCTTTATATAAATAGAAATAAAAGAGATATAAGGAAAAAAAAGTTATTGCAACGGCAAGAGAGAGAACACAAGCCCGACCGAGAGAAAACAGACTCTCTCTGGTACTCTCTCACTTAAGCAGGCTAGAGTGGAGAGAACCTGTATTAAGCCAGTGAGAGAGCTAGACATCTATCTATCAGATTCAATCATATACATCGCATCGTGTCATAACTCTACTCTCACCCTTTATTCTATAAAATCATTACAAGTCCAGTGCAGTTTGTGTAGACTTATAGTCCATATTATAACAGTGTCTTCATATCTCGTCTAATTAATCAATCCCAATTTCTCTCCTCATCAACTCCATTATAGTTATTTTACTCACTCTCTTGATGAATAATAAGTTTAATTGAAAAACACTTGAGTGTCTGGTTTGAGACCGCGTCATTGGTTTACTAGAAACCGACGTTTCGCCCTATAGCAATATGCCTTTTCCGGGTCTTTACATCTGGAATAATATTTTGTAAACATATTCATTTATCATTAATATTATTTAGATGATAGAATTTTATAATAAACTAAATAAACCAAGGTAAATATATTATGCCTGATTGGTTTTCCATGTGTAACGGCCCGGAAGTTGCATTGCAATATGGGCGAAACATCCATTTTTAGCAAACCACTGACGTGGTCTCAAACCGGAAACTCAAGTGTTTTTCATGAAAAATGGCCGCGCAAACTTAGAAGATAATAAATCGTAATCTAATTATGCTATGAGATAACAAGTTAAGGGAATGCGTAGTTTTATTTGATTACATATAAAATACTAATTATTAACCTAACCATTATTAACAGACCATTAAACTGAATGTACATTCCATAAATATGAGTCCATAAATCCTAATCATACCCTTCGTATTATGTAAAATAATTAAAAAAAATAGTTTCTCTAATTTAAATATTGAAATGAAATTTTAATTTAATAGAGTAGTATAAATATACACGGCTTTATTTTGTTTTTATTTCATTTTAACTTATATATTTTTAATGAAAATGTTTGTGAATTAATTTATTGCAGACTTCAAAGTATTGCTGCAGGCTATACCAACCAACAGAGGTCAATAATGTCTGAGTTATCTTGTCGACAATTTTTTTTTGTTTTTTTTTGTTTTTAGTTTTAAATTATTTATTTAGTCCATATAAAAATGTTTGTCAGAAATAAAAAAATTATAAAGGCATATTAAAAAAAATTGTGGGATTAACTATTTTATTCGTCATTAGAATATTCACTATAATTTTAAATTGATTTTTTTATGCTCTGTATTACGAGGAAATATTTCGATCGAACCAAATGGTTGGAAATGAGTTTTTTGGGAGGTTGGGGAGGGGGAATATGTTAAGAACGGTCCTTTGTGTATTAAAAAAAAAAATAAAATCTGGTTTGAAACACTCATACAGCTTTCTCTAATTGCAGTCTACTAAATGTTTACTTGTCTTCAATTTATACAAATTATTGGAGAATAAATTTAATAAAATGACTTTTTTGAGTAAAGCAAAACTTCCCCTTCCCCCCAAACTTCTTTACATGAACTTTCTCGGGAGAAAGTTACAAACAAAAGTTATAGATTTTGTATTCGTAATTAGTAAAACTAATTTAATAAGATCCAACAATGTTTTTACTTTCTCTTACTCCTAGTAAAGAGGAAGTATTGTAATCGTGCCAAATTTTCGATGTCGAGTTTTCAAAGGAAATATCCGTTTTGAGGTCCCCTGAGTCCAAAAAAGTGGTTTTTAGCGAATGGTTTGTGCGTGTGTCTGTATGTATATGTATGTATGTGAACAGCATAGCTCAAAAATCGAAAAATCGCAGTAAATTCAAACTTGATATTCCGTTTAGGTATCACCATGGGATCCGACAGTAGGTCAGCGGTGAAAATTCCTCTACCGGAATTACCACTTTATTAAATAATGTTTTTTTTTAACTTTTTTTACAATTTTCTCAAAATTAGCTCCAATGATTTTCTTTAAACTTAGTACATCAATTACACATACAAAGATCAACAATTTTTATTTAAAACATTTCTCTGGAAAATGCATTTAAGGGCACTTTTAGGGGAGGAAGATGGGCGGGTTTTGTCGTCTAAAGTGCTATTTCTGTTTACTATACAAGTCTGTCATCTAAATAATATTAATTAGAATTAAATGTGTTGTTGAAATTCCGAGTTTGAAAAAAAAAATCGGATGACCGGAAATGCTTTTTTTACTGAAATGTATTTTTCAGTTTACTGGTATTTTTCTTGAAAACGGCTTCAACGATTTTCTTTAAACTAAGAATGTGAACTACACATACAAAGATCTACAACTTTTATTTAAAACATTTTTCTGGGAAAATTCATTTAAGGGGGTTTTGGGGGAGGGTGGGGTTTATTTTTCTCTAAAGTGCTATCATATTGATTTTATATACAATTTCTATCATCCAAACAAAATTAATTAGAAATAAATAGATGGCCGAAATCCGAGTTCAGGAAAATTAGTAAACCGAAGTGCACTTTTACTGAACATTTTTTTTTTTCAGTTTTCAATGAACTCCAACGAATTTCATCAAATTTGGTTCACAAACTATAAAAATTTGTCAATTACATGTTTGAAAACTGGAGTAAGAAAAAGTTGCGTGAGTGTATCACACCAGATTTTTTAGTAAAAACACTTCCGATCGACCGATGTTCTTCAAACTAGGAATTTTTTATACATATTTTTTTTTTTTTTTATTTTTTTTTCTGGTCATGGTACAAAGACCATTATACATATTTAATTATAATTATATTGTGTAGATGACAGAATTTTATAATAAACTAAAGTAGCACTTCAGAGGAAAACATAATCCCACTACTGCCTCCAAAAGCCCACTTACAAGATATGTGAATTAAACTCCTAAACAATCATTTTAATAATTCGACTATTTCAATTAAATTGTTCTGATAGAACCACTTTTCATTTTTTGCTTTTTTTTTTTTTTCATTGTTACGCAGCATTTATTTTGCTCTCCAAACATAGTTGTATTTCATTTTGAATTTAGCTGAGATTAATTTCGCTGAATTTAGCTATTTTTCAACAACATGTAATTGATTATAACTTCTTGTCCGCGTCTAAATTATGTTAATGTTTTCAACAAAAAAAAAAAAAAATCGCGAAAGACATCCCCCCCGTAGAAGTACTATATCGTTTGAATTTGATTATTAATGACGTTGGAAAATTACGAAACGATTTTTAAAAAAACTACGTCGTTTGCTTGGATAAAATTTGATGATAGATGATTTTGTTTTACAATTTATCTGAACTAGAGTAAATAAATAGAATATTATTTAATACAATTTTTATCGTTGTATGTGATCATACATATGATGTTAATTATCAATTTTATCAATTATTTTATCATATTATGTAACTTATTGACTTCACAAATAAAATTTTTTTACTTTTTCTTACGGCTAATAGAGGAAATATTGCAATCCTGTCAACTTTTCGAAATTGTGTTTTCACCGGAAATACCATGTTTTAAGTTCCTCTAAGATCGAAAAAAAAGGTCTCAAAAATGGTAAACCACAGTAATCTGAAACTTGATATTCCATTTAGCTATCACCATCGCATCTACCACGAAGGTTCCCGCCAAAAACGACCAACCGGAAATACGATTTCTGAATTTCCTTCTTTTTTTTTCAGTTTATCGCGATTTTCTAAAAAAATTTAAAGGGATTTCAAGAAATCTATGACATTACCTTTAACATTTTAATTGTACTTGTTCAATATTATTGGCGCTGTCTTCTAGACTGCAGCAAAAAAACATTCAAATACTATCCGCCATGGGTGTTAAACACATACACTATAACTATCTCTATATTTAAGTTAACGAAGTATGGAGAAAGTGTATCTCATCCGAATTTTTACTTTCTCTTACTCCTTAATAAGAGGAAGTATTGTAATCGTGTCAAATTTCGATATCGAGTTTTTACCGGAAATATCTGTTTTGAGGTTGCGATAAGTCCAAAAATGTGGGGTTTTAACAAATGATCTGTGTATGTGCATGTGTATGTGAACAGCATAGCTCAAAAACGAAAAATCCCAGGAAGTTTAAACTTAATATTCCGTTTAGGTATCACCATGGGATCCGACAGAATGTTATCCGACAGAATATAAAAATGGATCTGACGATTTTCTTTAAACTTGACATATCAGCTACACATATAAAGATGTTTAATTTTTATTTGTAACATTTCACCGGGAAAATGCATTTAATGCCACTTTTGGGGGAGTGGTATGGTTAGGTTGTCTTCTAAAGTGCTATTTTAGTTTATTACACAATCCTATCATCTAAATATTATTAATTAAATTAAATATGTTGTTGAAATTCCAAGTTTTAAGAAAATCAGATGACCGGAAATGCCTTTTTAATGAAAAGTATTTTTCAATGTTCTGCTATTTTTCTAAATCGGATGTAATGATTTTCTTTAAACTTGGCATATCAACTACACATACAAGTATCTACAATTTTTATTTAAAACATTTCTCCGGATAAATTCATTTAAGCTGGCTTTTCGGATAAGGTTAGGGTTATGTTTGCCTCTTTAGTGCTATCATAGTTGATTATACAATTCAATCATCTAGACAAAATTAATTAAAAAAAAAAAAAAAATAGATTGTCAAAATTCTGAGTTTTAAGAAAATTAATAAACCGGAAGTTTGTTTTTTCTGAACAGCTTTTTCAGTTTTTGTGATTTTCTCCAAAAAATCACCGACGAATTTCATTAAATTTGGTATACTAACTTGAGTTAGAGAATGTTGTGTGAGTGTTTCACACCAGATTTTTTTTTTATATTCTTTCACTGCTATAAGAGGATGTGAGAACCTGTCAAATGTTCGAAATTCAGATTTCATATGCCCCCTCGAAACATTAAAAATGTTTTTAGAAACTGGCTTGTGTGCATATACCTATATACAATATAAGGGTGTACACGGAGCAGAGGTCGAAACTTCGGGAGGTGATTCAGCAGCTCAAATGTAACAAAAAATATTCTATTCCCTCTGGCCCGATTCTCAATAGTGTCCCAAGATATTTGCATTTTTAATTATTCCGTCGATATTCGCGTTTTTCACCATAAAAACGGTCGTAACTTTTCTATCCTTTATCCTACAAACACATCTGTTTATTCCAAACGAAATAGAATTAAATTTCCTATAAATGTGCTTAACTCAGAGCCTCAAAACGTTTCTTATAAACCACGAAATTTTTTCTTTAATGTCTAAAAGATTCGTTCTCAATGATTTTTTATAAAATTTTCAAGCGTATTTTTTCAATGATTAATGAATCAAGGAGTCGCCCAATTACAGAAAAAGTTGCGCGTTTATTGAGCTTCAAGTCCATATGGATTTTTTTTTTTTAATATTACCCTACCCCGCAGAAAACTGGGAAGTTGCGTAACCGATTTTTCACTGATATCAAATTATTAATTTCCTCGTATGTTAATTTTTGGAGAAGGAACAAAAAGAAAATAACAATTTTAGTTTTGAACAATTATTATTTAATAAAACGGAAGTAAAAATTACAGTAACAATAAAATACAAGTAGGGAGTGTCTACCTAAAATTACTACAAAAATTGTTCGAATTGGCCCAACCCCTTTTCTCTAATACATAACCAACTCCGTTTTACGACTGACAAGGTTGCACTTCTTATTTCTTGAGCATTCTGCCGCAAATCATCGCACGCAACTGATTCTTCCAATTACTTGTTCCCTGATCTTGATGGAAGTAGAATAAACCTTTCCTTTTAAGGTTCCCCATCAATAGAAATCAAGTGTCGTTAAGTCGTTAACTCCTCGGCGGCCACCACACATGTCCAGATCGCCCTATCCATCTTTGCGGATAATTGTTATACAGCCAGGATGTTATTGTTCTTCCACAGTGGCCAAGACATCCGCCCATCTGGCATCCTTGCTCGAAGAGGAATACCGTCAAGGGATTGAAAATGGTTATTTTCTTTTTGTTCCTTCTCCAAAAATTGACATACGAGGAAATTAATCATTTGATATCATTAGAAAAATCGGTTACGCAATTTCCCAGCTTTCTACATTTACACCCCTCTGTTCAGGATAGGGTAATATTAAAAAAAAGAAGATTCCATATGGTCTTAAAGCTCAATAAATGCGCAACTTTTTCTGTAATTGGGTGACTCCTTGATTTGTTAATCATTGAATAAAAAACAGTTGAAGATTTTAACAAAAAAATCATTAAGAATGAATTTGTTAGACATTAAAGTAAACATTTAAAGGTTTATAAGAAGCGTTTTGATGCTCTGGGTAAGTAAATTTATAGGAAATTTAACGCTCCTTTGTTTGGAATAAACAGATTTGTTGTATGATAAAGGATAGAAAAATTACTACCGTTTTTAGGGTGAAAAATGCAAATATCAACGGAAAAGTTAAAAATGCAAATATCTTGGACACTATTGAGAATCGGGCCACAGTGAATGGAATATTTTTTGTTGCATTTTGAGTTGCTGAATCACCTCCCGAAGTTTCTACCTATGCTCCGTGTACACCCTGTATAATATATCTATTACTGGCGTCAGCAAAACTTCTAAAAAAAAATCGCTAGTGTTCAAATAATTAGTTTGTGTTAGTAAGGTAACCAAAAATAAGGTTTGTGTGATATTCTGTAAACCAGAAGTACAACTATTTTTTAGTGAACATTTCAGGTTTTGTTTGAGAAATCGCTACAACAACTTTCTTAACACATATTAGCGGTACACATATTAGTCTGTCACTTTTATGTTAAACAATTTTCAGGAATAAATCATTTTAGAGAGATTTCAGGGGAGGGATGATGTTCGTTAGGCTTTCACATTTTATACGATTCGTACACGAATTAATTAGAATTTAACTGTGTTCAAAATGTCGTATAAAACTAATCCTTTACATATAAGCCTATCACTTCTGATCGAATTTTTTACTGAAAACGTCAGTTTGAAGAAAAGTTTTAAAACAATTTAAACTATCTAAATGTAAAAAAAAAAAAAAAAATCGTATTTTCAGTAAGAAATAGTCGTATAATTGTTTTACATCAGATTTCTTCCGAAACAAAACTGATAACTATTAAAACAAATGTGGCATATCTACACAAATATTACATGGATGAACTAGTTAATCGATTCATAATCGTACAGAGAGTTGTTTAGTGATGATTTAAACGTGGAACGTACCTTTTATAATGAGCCTTGTTGTGCACGTGTACTACTACTACTACTACGTTATTTGTAAATGTGTTTGTATCCACCTGCCCCCTCCAAACAGTTCTCACCAATCTCTCATCCTATGGTTAGTTGTGTAGAGAATAGAATGAGCGTGTATTTGATGCGGCAAATTACCACGCATCAAGTTTTGTTGCCTAGTGGCTGTTGTTGAAGTGTTGAAGGGCCGTTATTGCCATGTTACATACAACTGTCCCAACGTAACACGTAATATAGCTGTAAACATGAATAAAATATCATCCCTTTAACGATTCAAATGCAGTCAAGTTCATTGAAGTTAACGTATAATAATGATTAGTTCAAGTATTTTATTATAAATCTTTTATTTCCTGTATACTTCGTTATCATCTCTTTAATATAATTTTGTATTATAATCATTGATAATAAATAATTCATGATTTTAACCTATAATAATTTAATGTTGGACACAATTAATTACAAAGAAAAATTATGTCAAGTCTTATGGGCACAATTACGAGTGAAAATAATCTGGATAATCTTATTAAATATACTTTTATTATAAACGAGAATTAAAGACAAAATATTTAGTGAAAAACAATGTATCTTAGGAACTTGTTTGAACTAATTGGTTCTTCATTTCTTAATCATTGTGATGTTGTGTTGTATGTTTGTATTGGATTGAGCGGTTTTGTAAAAGGGCTTTAAGTATATGATTAAGAGAGTGAAGTATCAGTAATAAGAAAGTAGTCACCACTGCTAACAATAAATATATTCTATTAAAATTATAACAAGTTATTTGCAAGATATTATAAGCTTATTAATATGCACTGATGCTAGAGAGAGGAAAAACACGTGTTCTGCTTCGGTGTCTACAACAAAACTATGTTTTAATAAATCAGATGTTTATCTAAAGTAAAGGCAAATCTCAATCACTGGCATGAGTTTAAGAGAGCGATTCCTGAAGCAAGTGTTCTGGCTTTGAAAGCAGAATGCAGACTGTCTTGAAGGAATGCTCTCTCTAACAAAACAGTTGGCCAAGTGGCATTGTATTAATTTAACGGATTCTTGCGCCTTTGTCTCTTGGTTTGCATTGACCTAGATTGTAGTATACCTGGCTCTATCCCCATCACTAAAAACACTATTTGAACTATCTAATTTTCACAAAACTATTTTCCAAAACTATTATTTTTCCATTTCGTTCTTCCACTACAGTAGGAGATCTCTATCCGAATATTCATTTATGAAAAAGATTTCGTTTTACAGTCCTCATGCGTTGGTACAGTGGCTAGCGCACTCGCCATTCGTGCGAAAATTCAGGGTTCGATTCCCGTGAGGGCAAAGTCGGTGTTGACCCAGCATCATCGTCATAAAAAGCGGGAAGCTACAGTTAGTAGCGCCCTAGGTAGCGAAGGCTGGAACTGAACGGCGTGGGAACTGCGACGTGTCTACCACAGGCCCCCTCTCTATTCAAATCGCCGTCTGGCAAGCCTTTGGCCCTTCATAGGTGGTTGCGCCATAGTTTTTTTTTTTTATTCATTTTACAATATCTACATTTCTATTATGAATATATGAAAGAATGGATATCCTAAAGTAGTGTGTAAGAATAAATATCCTGAGATATTTACTTAAAAATCTGGTGTGAACCACTCACAAAAGTTTCTCGTACTTTATTCTCACTTTTCAAATTAAAAGCTAAACATTTTTACTTTCTCTTAAGTAATAAGAAATATTACGATCGTGTCAAATTTTCGATGTCGAGTTTTAACAGGAAATACTGGTTTTGAGGTTCCCTTAGTCTAAAAAAAAAAGAGTAGTTTTTATGAAATGATTTGTGTGTTTTTATGGTCAGTATAACACAAAACAGGAAAATCACAAAAAGTTCAAATATGAGATTTCATTTAAGCTCTGCCAAAAGACCCGGATCGCAAAGTTTTGGATCTCCCAACCGGAAGTACCATGTTACTAAGTATATTTTAGATTTTTTTGATTTTCTTGAAAACGGTTCCAACCATCTTTTTTTCATAAAAACATATTTGTCATATAATATATTTTTCATGATCTACACATAATAAATATAAAGTGCTACGACTATTATCTGAAACTATTAATAGTCTCCAATATATCTGAACCGTATTCCTATTTCTTCAGCAGACAAAATGCGATATCTCGGCCTGTACTTTGATAAACGCCTGACCTGGAACCCACATACTCGACTTAAGCGACAAGAAGGCTTAATGCTTTGGCTTGGAAGGGTAAGGTGCGTCTCTATTGGATACCCGGACAGGCAGGAATAGAGGGCAATGAGAGGGCGGATCAGTTGGCGAGGGAGCGATCATCATTACTATTTTGTGGTCCTGAACCAGCCCTTGCCGTCACGAAGAAGTTTCGCGACCAAAACAGATTAGATTTTGGGAGAAGAGAATATTGGAGAATGCTGGAGGGGGACAAGCAGGGGTGCACCAGCTAAAAGATTTTAAAAGGAATTAACAGGGAGTTTTGAGTATCTCCTGTCCTTAGTAGGACAGGTCTAGGACCTTGGTGGGGGTACCCGTTGGTCTGATACACTTGGGTGTCTAACACTTGTTTACATAGGGAGGACGTCTAGTCCCATTTGTTAGAACTGCGACGACGGAGTCAGGGAAACGGTGTACCACTATTTATGTCAGTGACCCCGTTTCGCTGGTACTAGGTTTCTCAACAGACGATCAAAACTAACTCGAACAAAAAAATACTCTCCAGAGCCCTGCTCGCTCCTATCTGGTCATACGGACTCAAACTATACGTATCAGCAAAACGCTCCAAGCTTCACCGTAACTAATCCCTCCAATCAAAAATCCTCCGCACAATTGTTGATGCTCCTTTTTATGTCAGCAACCAAACTATCCATGGTGACCTAAAACTTCCATTTTTCCTAGATCTTGCTATAAGTTCCGGGATATTAAATTCCAATCCAAACTTCAACCAATTGATCAGCAACTTGTCACAGAAAACACTTGCTGCTAATCTTTGTCGAAGACTGAATTGCCGATGGCCTCGTCCATCACCTTATCGCTTGATAAAAAAGGGCCCTAACCTACTTACCGACTTATGATGGTCATTGTTGGATGACCCTCATTCAATTCTGTCACGTCATGTTATTATTATTTTTTATTTTCTTTTTCCAGTTTTGTTTTGTTTTTATTTGTTTTAATTTTATTTTACTATTTGTTATGTTATCTTTTGTCAACTTTTGTCAAATTCGCAGTATTGCAAATAAAATAAAGTAAAAAGAAAAAAAAATACATTTTTATTTATCTTACTTAATTTTTACTTTTAATTACCAATTCCCAGTTCTGAAACGGATTAAAAATTCACTCAGTTGTAAATTGAAAATATCTCCTATAAAAAACAAACTTCTGAAAAGTAATATCCAATAAAATAGACAAATCAAGATGGTAATAATTATTATGCTCTGTCAGATATAAAATTATATGGTTTGTACTTTGTGGTCAATAATAACTTTCAGTTGAGTGTTTTGATGAAGTTATTAAATAAATCTTGCTGCTTTATTCAACATGACCATTCATTCATTCAGTGAAGCCATTCCAGGCCATTCATTAATTTTCAGATGAGTGGTCTATGCTGCTACAATCTAATTGAAAAATAATTAAATACAGATGATGCGTTGAAGATAAAACGTAGAAAGTATATTTTTTCAACATCGTTATTTTACCAAATTTTTCGTTATTACCCAGTCTATGCTTTTGATGAAATAAAAATTCAGGGCAATGCACAATATTTCTGAGTTCGCTCAGCTCTTGATTAACTTCTTTATATAATGAAATTATTCTTAATAATTCGATTTTTTTTTTTTTTTTAACTGTCTCACACTTGAAACAGATCTGAGTAAAAATTTAATTAAATTTTAGTTCCAAATTTTGATTATTATGGAAAAATTATTCATGATTAATTAATATTTGATAATCATCATTGTTCAAACATAATTATTGTCATTGGTTATGTAACGGCAAGAGAGACAGCACAAGCCCGACCGAGAGAAAACAGACTCTCTCTGGTACTCTCTCACTTAAGCAGGCTAGAGTGGGGAACCTATATATAAGCCAGTGAGAGAGCTAGACATCTATCTATCAGATTCAACCATACATCGCATCGTGTCATATCTCTACTCCCACTATTTTATTCTATAAAATCATTACTAGTCCAGGGCCGTTTTGTGTAAACTTATAGTCATATTATAACAGTGTCTTCATATCTCGTCTAATTAATCAATCCCAATTTCTCTCCTCATCAACTCCATTATAGTTATTAATCAATCAAAGAGACTAACTGTATTATTCCTAATTACATTTTAATTGTTTAGTCTTGAATATTTAATGATCATTAGTTATGATTAATTTTTAATCAGAATAATTACTTATTAATCGTTTTGATTGTTTAATATCAACTGAAATTATTGCAAAACAATGACTAACTTTTGCACAGATTTTGAAATTGAAGGGGGGCCAAACATTCTAAGTAATGATTTTGACTTTTTTTACTAAGTGGGGGAGTTGTTCTCAATATTATATAAGTGTGGGAGGCGGAAATCACTTTTCCCGGAGACATATTTTAAACAATGTTATGTATATGACCGTATAGTTAGCGCACAAGGTTAGGCAAAATAATTTGAACCTTTTGTTTGAGAAAGTCACAAAAAGCTGGTGTGAAACACTCACAGGATTCTCTCTTATTACCATTTACAAAGTTTTCATTTATTAATTCATTTACACGGGTAATCACCCAGCTACAATTCATACATAACTGAAAATGTACTATTTGTATTTGAAATATAATAGTAAAAAAACAAATGGTCACTTTCGTAATCCAATTTTCTTCTCAAAATTTCGCAACATATTAAATGTTTGGTAGTACTATATTAAATAAGATAATGTGCATAATATATTAAAACGCCACTTTAGAGGAAACACTAATATAACCCCTTCCTGGAAACGACCTAAAGTGAATTTTTTTTCAGTAATATGTTTCAAAAAAAAGGTTGTAGCTCTTTTTATGATTAGTTAATATACTAAGTTTAACGAATAACATTAGAGACGTTTTTAAGCTAATCATACAAAGCTGGAAAATATATTTCAGTAAAGTGATACGTCCAAAATGTACTTGATCTAAAAGTATATTTCTTCAGACTCTAGGAACCTGGAAACATTTATGCCGTGGTGTAAGCTCAGATTCAAAAATTCAATACGATCGCAAAAATTCCTTTTACTAGGAGTATTATCATTATTATTATTGAAACCGGGTGCCTAAGCCTATACGGCTTTCACCCCTCCCGTTCCCCCCCAATTCATCCCCCTAAATAATCTCCCCCTGTAGTCTACCGGTCAATCTGCAATATCCCAAGACATCTTTCAACTCGAACAAACCCAGGCAATCCCACGAGAATGGAGCCCTCCCAAATCCACGAAACGGGTACCGTGAAACGGGGACACTGACATAACTAGTGGTACACCGTTTCCCTAACTCCATCATCACAATTCTGACAAATGGGACTACACGTCCTTCCTATATTATGCAAGTGACTGAGACACCCATGTGTGTCCAGGGTACTCAGTCCTGAGACACCCACCAGGGTCCTCAGCCCTGCACTGCTTAGAGACAGGAGGTAATCTGAAACCCCCTGCTTGGTTCTTTTTATAAATCTTTTAGCCTGGAGGCACCCCTGCGTGTCTTCCCAACATTTCTGCAAAACCGTCGTCTCCCAAAGTCTGATCTGACTATCACGACTATCACAAAACCTCTTAGTGACGGCAAGGGCTGGCTTGGGACCGCGAAAAGGTAGAGAGGATCCCTCCATAGCCAGCCGATGCGCCCTCTCATTGGCCTCTATTCCCGCATGTCCGGGTATCCAATAGAGTGCACCTTACCTCTCCGAGTTAAGGTGTTAAGCCTTCCCCTGCATTCTCCCACCAATTTCGTCCTCCTACACGGCTGCTTAAAGCCCTCAGTGCGGCCTGACTGTCAGAGAATATCCCTCTGAGAATACTTCATTAATCTCTCCCTGCCACTCCCCCACAAGGCAGCAGCATTCGATAATGCCCACAACCTCGGATTGAAAGACAGTGGCCATACCACAGAAGGTTACCGAACTCCCTCTGTCCAATTCCTGCAACCATGCTCCCGCTCCTGACAGGCCAGTTCTCTCCTGCCTAGAGCCATCTGAATAGCAAGAATCATGCCGTTACCGGCCTCCGTTAGCTTCGTAAGGGTGTTATCCCCTAGACAGCCAATGCTAATCTCATACTCCCTCTCAAATCCCTAATCCTTGCTCGTCTCATCAATTTTAGAGAGCAGAAATTGGTTTGCTTGCCAAATCTCGTCCTCGATCCTAACATGATCCCCCCCTGAAGGTTTTCATCCATTCTCCCTTATATCTCATTTTAAGCCCTTGCATCTCATTCACCCTTCATCGCTTTACCCACAACATACTGAAGAGGGGTTAGCTCTAACAACATCTCCAGTGCCACCGTCAATGTCGTTCTCATCGCGCCCATTATAGCCAAACAGGCCGTACGTTGCACTCCTATACTAGGAGTAAAAGAAATTTAAAAAATCTTTTCAGTAAAGTTTCACTTTGGATTGACGAATTTCATCAAAACCTACATCCTCGGAATCTCTGGTGATCTAAAGCGAAGATGTAGTTTGAACTTGCTGAGTGTTTTTATCGTTTATTTTTCCCATACTACTTCTATCTCTTACATGTATCTACCATCTATTCGAAAGAAAAGAAAATTCTATTAACGAATCGTTCGTGTATTCTTTTTTTTTTTAAATATCTTCAATTATATTAGATTTTCATTTTTATCAAGATAAGGATGGAGTAAGATTCAAAACTGCTTGCAAAGTTAGCAATATACTCAGAAACAGACAGAACATAAATGATGTAAAATTCAATTTTGAACAACTAATGTCACAGATGAAATTCCTGCTACAACTTGTTAGCGATCAATTCTATGCAAGCTCGCGGTATGTAGAAATGGAAATGTGTCTATCTATCTTGAAGAGTGTATGAAGCTAAACATGTTTTGACGTGACATCATATAAAAAATATGATATTTCTTGAGCATACATAAACAGTCTTAAGAAAAAGCAACATCGAGGTTAACATCTTGCCGGGATGGCCTGTCGCCACTAAACATGCTTCATCAACGGATTTAGCTGTTATTGGGAAATGGAAAGACTCAGTTGATTTGTGACAAGCATATTTCTTGTTCTATATATTATGTAATCTGTATATACTATAAAATATATTTTTTTTTTTACCTCACTTCATCGGCTTTTACAGCTGAAACGTTGTAGATGCGCAGGGGATGTGTTGTAGTATATTTGTAAGTATTGGTAACATGAGCGGTTTTGTAGAGGAGCTTGTTTGTATGTTTAAAGAGAAAAGAAGTAATAAGAAATAAATAAGAAAACACTGCAAGATTAAATTAAATATATTATTATCTTTAAAGAAATTTAAATACTTTTCAATATCACAATATTATGCTTATTAAATCAATTATTTAGCTAGATTAAATGCTAAATACTATAAGTGGCACTGAATTTAAGAGAGTGATTCCTGATAAATGTTCTGGTTGAATTTCTATTTCAGACTGTTCCTGGTTGAAATTAGACTGCTTAAAGAAATATCTGCTCTAGCGGGGGATTTTTCTCCTACAAAACAGTTGGGCAAGTGGCATTGTCTTAACCTAACGGATTCTTGTCCCCTTTCTCTCTTCAATAGCACTGACCTTACTATAATAGTGCCTGACTCTTTCCCCTTCACTAAAATACACTATTTGACGTAGCTAAAATTCATTATTTTATTTTTAAAAATTATTTCACTTAAAATATTGTCAAAATTCACTAAACTATTTTTCCCAATTGCTACTTCCACTACACAGCCATTAAACTTGTGGCAATCCAGTATATAATACTATTCAGATGGTTTGGAGCAGTATATTACACATGGTAGTTTTAGGATCAGTTACTGAGAGAGTGGCTACATAGCAGACACAGAATAGCACTACTATCTAGCAAAGATATACTGTTTGTCCAATTTAAAAGTTTTTAAGACTTAGTTCCCCCCCCCCAATCCGCCTACAATCACTTTTTCCAGAAAAAGGTTTCAAATAAAAATGATAGGATTATAATTATGCAAAATTATGCAATTAATATTAAAGTTCAAAGAAAGATGTTAAAATCGTTTTGAAGAACATTTCAGAAAACTACTAAATCTATTCTTTAAAGTCGCACTAGCTAGTTAACCGATTTTCTACAATTTGAGATACAATCAATATTTCTAATGAGAGAAAGGATTAGCTCAGTGGTAGAATGCTGGGCTCCGATGCGGAAGTCCTGGGTTCGAATCCAGTGCTACCCTTAGATTTTTTTCCAACCTAGGAGCCTCTATAAAGCTCACTGTCCGGTGATTGTGATGATGTCTTTATTAATGATTGAAATATAAACAATAATTAAATAAACAAACAGTAAATTTCATACTAAAGACAGTCTCAATGACCGAAGGTCTGAGTCTTGTCTGACAATTCTAAACAATACCTACAACAAAAAAAATTAACTGTCGTCTGTACTCTTAAGCTTCTTTACACTATTTAACCATTACTTCCCAGTTTCTTCCGTTGATTAATTATTGTAATATATAATCTTTATTTAAATTATGTATTTTAAACATTTTATGTCAAATTTCAATAATTTTTGGCCTACAGTTAGAAAATGGTATAAGTCTTACTTTTTCGCTAAATTACTGGGTGGATATGAGAAATTACCTTCTAGATTTCAATACAAAAATTGTAAAAAACATTTCAAGGAAGGGTGTAAATCCACCTAACTAAAATAATTAATCATATAATGATGTTTGGCCATTTTCCTATATTTGGGAAACCGCCAAATTAATTGTTATCCCTAAACTCGGTAAGGATCTGTAGTGGAAGAAAGAAATGAAAGAAAATAAGAATTTTGAAAATAGTTTAGTGAAATAATTTTGTTAATTTTAGCTAGTTCAAATAGTTATTTTAGTGAAGGGGAAAGAGCCAGATACTCTAATTTAGGTCAATGTTACTAAAGAGACAAAGGGACAAGAAACTTTTGGTTTAAGACAATACACTCCCTCCAGACATACCAGCATTATTTGAAAAGATTTGAACTAACAATTAGAAGGCATTTCTTTCAAGACAGTCTGAACTAGACATTCAATCAGAACACTTCAGGAATCGCTCACTTATCTTCAGTGCTAGTTATAGAGTTTAGCATTTATTCTAGATAAACAATTGATTTAATAAGCATAATATTGTGATATTGAAAAATATTTAAATTCACTTAAAGAATAATATATTTATATCAAAAACAGTGTGATGTCTTGATTATTCCTTAATACTTCTATCTCTATCTCAAACATACACAGAAGCCCTTTACTAAACCGCTCACGCCACAAGCCACTACTGCCACAAACACACCATCACCAACTACATTTCAGATCCATCCTTACTTAGTAGTTACCGAACGATCTCTTTACTTACTTATCTTAGTAAACTGACTGAGAAGATTATC
Organism: Triatoma infestans; assembly: GCA_011037195.1. Lineage (NCBI taxonomy): Eukaryota > Metazoa > Arthropoda > Insecta > Hemiptera > Reduviidae > Triatoma > Triatoma infestans. The sequence goes on along the minus strand of JAAEAF010004039.1, from coordinate 37,087 downwards.
CTAAAGCGGCTCACCTCATTCATTGATTGCAACAGTTCACTGTCATCTTGTCACTTTGGTTTCCGGCCTAAACACTCAACTACCGCACAGTTAGCTGCAGAGAAGCCGACTTGATTCAGCACAATTTCAATTTGAACAAACATACAGGGATGGCTTTGATAGATGTAGAAAAGGCCTTCGACTGTGTATGGCACGATGGCATTATCTAAAAATTGATCCAATACAACTTGCCCAGATATTTAATTTATTTTGTTAAAAGCTACTTAACTAATAGAAAATTCCCCCTATAATAGAAAACAGTCCCTATGCTTATATAGCAAACATTGTTAACTACAAAGTTCTTTGAATTATCAAAATTATAAGCATAAGAGGCTTAAGTATATTCTGCTTTAATTTATTGTGTAGATAAGGTTTTTTTTTTGTTTATTTTTTCCTAATATAATCTATTAATGTTTATTTTAATTTGTGTAAATATGAATGCTTGTGGAGTGTATATAGGCACAGGAGCCTGAAACCTCATTCTTTCAGTTGTATTGTTTTTATGATTTTTATTTGCAAATAAACTTATTCTATTCCATTCCTTCTAGATTATGAAAGGAAGGATTGAAACTTAAACGTAATAGCTCAGCTTTAACTGTTTAAGCAGATATAGTTAAATTTAATAAAGGCACGGACGTAAAATTTAAAAAAAAACTTGAGATACTTCCTCTTTTTTAAATGAATAAAAACTGGATCACATAATTTTTCCTCTTACCAGCAGTAGTACATTGAGTGTAGAAATAATTTCCTCATATTCCAACAGTAACAATTACCATAAACGGTAACTCACAGATCTACAAAATGGAGTCTAATTAAGCGGACAGGGTATTTCCATTATTAATAAAGGAAACTGAAGTGTGGAATTCTCTTTTTCATCAAGAACTTTAAAGTTAAACTTTTAAAGAAAACTAAACTAAAATTAAACTTAAAAAACTAGAAATCTAAACCACGTTACCTTTTTTCTGGTTTGTTACTTAATTATTTTTTTTTTTAATTATTTGATTCAACTTTATATAATTCTACGTCTATATTATAGTAACTATTCGCCTTTTGCTTTAGCAATACTGCTTTCTCTGACTGCAATTTAGCGATATAATTATGATAATCTTTCTTCAAACATTTTAAGAAATGTTTAAATGATTTCAGTGCTATATTGTAAGTATTTTACTTGTCAGAGATATTTTCCATGATAGCCTGAAACATTTTCCCAAGTATTGAGTACTTTATTCAGCCTTGGGCTTTATTCGAATTAACTTAAAACATACATTTAGGGAAGGGAATAGGTAAGTGGTTAGCGTCCTGGACTGCCACGCTGCGGAGGACGCGGGTTTAAGTCCAGCTGTGCTACCCTTAGATTTTATCTTCTAGGAGCCTCTACAGCTCACTTTCCGATGATGGTCAGTGTTGTCTGTAACGAGAGAACACTGTCCGGAGGCGGCCGGTAGTGCACTGAGAAGGGTCCGGGGCCATAGATGTTGACGTGCCATAAATTAAAAAACAAAAAAAAAAACATACTTTTTGTTTATAGTTTTTTCTTTTATTCCTTCTATGTGTTGGAAAAATACTGGAAATGTTGAATGGTGAATGGTCGGTTTTGTATTGAGGTTGAAAATAAGTATTAATGAGACATGTCTCACTAATAAATATTAATGAGACATGAATTCCTGACATATAAAATGTTTATTTTATTAAATTATATTAGCGAGATGCTAATGATGCGGAAACTGTTTACTTAACAAAAAAATCTGGTGTGAAACACTCACACAACTTTCTCTTACTCCAGTACGCAAAATTATAATTGACAAATTTTATAGTTAGTGTACCAAATTTAATGAAATTCGTCGAAAAGTGAAAACACTGTCCAGTAAAACTGTCCGGTTTACTAATTTCCTTGAAACTCGGAATTTGGGTCATATATTAATTTCTAGTTATTTCAATTTGGATGACAGAATTGTATAATCAACTGTGATAGCATTTTAAAGAAAAACATAACCCCCCTCCCCCAAAAGTCCCCTTAAATGAATTTATCAGGGGAAAAGTTTCAAATAAAAGTTGTAGCTCTTTATATGTATAGTTAACAACGCTGGTTTAAAGAAAATCGTTGGAGCCATTTCGAGAAAATACAGAAAACTGAAAATTATATTTCAGTAAAAACGCACTTCCGGTTATCTATTTTTTTTCAAACTCGGAATTTCAACAACATATTTAATTCTAATTAACAGTATTTAGATGACAGAATTGTCTAATATACTGAAACAGCAGTTAAGATGAAAACCTAACCCCACCCCTCCCCCAGAAGTGCCCTTAAATGAATTTTCCTGGAGAAATGTTTCAAATAAAAGTTGTAGCTATTTGTATGTGTAGTTGATATAGTAAGTTTAAAGAAAATCTTCGGAGCCATTTTTGAGAAAATTGCAAAACGTAAAAAAAACAACTAGTAAAGTGGTACTTCCGGTGAGGAATTTTGACAGATAAGGTACAGTCAGATCCCATGGTGATACCTAAACGTATTCGTTTGACTTTCTAACGCTTTTCGTTTTTGAGCTATGCTGTTCACATACATACACACACCGACCCACACACAGACACCACACACCTCCACAGCACACCACACACACTACAGACTCTGCGTCATTCGCTAAAAACCACTTTTTTGGACTCAGGGGACCTCAAAACGGATATTTCCGGTGAAAACTCGATATCGAAAATTTGACACGATTACAATACTTCCTCTTACTAGGAGTAAGAGAAAGTAAAAAACAAATAATGAAAAGAGTCATTAGTTCTTGTTGGTAGGGGAAAAGTAGGTATATCCCCACTTCAGATACGCACAATACTTAACTCTATGAATTGGAATAATTATTTGTTATACAGCTGTTCGTCCGTATGTGTTTCGCAGAGACGCAATATAGTACAATTTTATACATATATTTTTGTTTTAACTTTCTCTTACTCCTAGTAAGAGGAAGTATTGTAATCGTGTCAAATTTTCGACATCTAGTTTTCACCGGAAATATCCAAAAAAGTGGTTTTTAGCAAATAGTCTGTGTGAATGTGAACAGCATAACTCAAAAACGAAAAATCGTAGAAAGTTCAAACTTGATATTCCGTTTAGTCATCACCATGGAATCCGACAGCGGGTAATCTGTCAAAATTCCTCAACCGGAAGTACCACTTTACTAGTTGTTTTTTTTACTTTTTTGCAATTTTCTCAAAAATCGATCCAAAGATTTTCTCCAAACTTGATATATCAACTACACATACTAACAGCTACATCTTTTATTTTAAACATTTCTCTGGAAAAATTCATTTAAGGGCACTTATGGGGAAGGGGTGGGGTTAGGCTTTCATCTAAAGTGCTATTTCAGTTTATTAGACAATTCTATCATCTAAATAATGTTAATTAGAATTGAGTATGTTGTTGAAATTCCGAGTTTGAAAAGAATCGGATAACCGGAAGTGCGTTTACTTTACCACTTTACTAAATGATTTTTTCACTTTTTCGCGATTTTCTCAAAAATGGCTCCAACGATTTTCTTGAAACGCTATATATAAACTAAACATACAAAGATCTATAACTTCTATTTAAAACATTCCTCTGGGAAAATTCATTTAAGGGCACTTTTAGGGGAGGGGAGGTTAGAGCTTCCTCTGAAGTGGTATCATATTGATTTTACAATTCTATCATCTAAACAAAATTAATTAGAAATAAATAGATGGCCTAAATTCCAAGTTTTAAGAAAATTAGTAAGCCAGAAGTGCGCTTTTGCTGAACAGTTTTTTTAGTTTCGACGAATTTCGTTATATTTGGTACACAAACTATAACCTTTGTCAATTATAATTTTGAGAACAGGAGTAAGAGAAAGTTGTGTGAGTGTTTCACACCAGATTTTTTAACTTTTATTTGTCATTTACAACTGTACTTAATGGTACAATAAGTAAATATGGTAAGGGTGGTAAATGGCGTGAATGGCTTGATTGGTGATCATCCAGTGATGATCTCCATTAGTCAACAAGGTGATCGCCAGGCTAACGACGCCTCAGTCGCCTTCGCGGATTGGAAGGAAGTGTGGTTGAGGACAAGTTAGCTGCTAATCGATTAGGGGGTGTTTTGATAAGTTTTTGTGAAATCTATTGTAACGTGTTTTTTTAGTAAGTTCGGATATAAAAGGAATTTTGTGATCTTTATGTATAGTTAGGTTACTGACATAAAAAGGAGCGTTTATAATGCCGCGGAAGATTTTAGATTGAAGAGTTTGTAATCAGTTGATATTAGATCGTTTAGGTGAACCATAAAGTTCAAGTCCGTAAGTCCATATAGGTGCTAGGAGGGAGAGATACAGTCGTCTTTTATTATGAAGTGTTTGTTTTGATCGGTGATCAAGTAGTCTGGCTAGAAGCTTATATCTTTTGTTTAATTCTATTCGCTTTAAGTTGTGTATGAGGATTCCAGAGACTCAGGGGCAAGATTTTTCCATTTTCAGTGTAAAGACTATGTATTTTGATTTATGTGGATTGATTTTTATTCGCCATTTTTGCAGTCAAAGTTCTAGTGAATATACGTAGATGTGGTTGTAGACTGAATAAAGTATTGAGGCTAAGACACTGCCTTGAAGTACCCCAACAAGAATAGGATGTATAGAGGATTCAGAAGTGGTTTCAATTATCTGGAATTATACATATATATATTTATAAAAGTGGTGTGCGACAATGAATGGATGTTTGTCTTAAATAAAACACATGTTCTAACCTGATTTCCCGGTGTTTTAAAAACTGAGTAGGATCTAAGGAGGATTGTTTAGCTCAGGTAAAATTTTTTATATTTTTCCTGAATATCTTGAAAACAATACGTTGTAGCTAAATTTGGCGCTTCTTCTCGACCGCCCTGCAATTGATGACGAGCTTTTTTTTTAAAATGACGTATAACACGAGAACGTTGCCGTTTATGGTTGGAAGAACAGATAAACATTGTTATTATATTTATATCTATTGGATTAAAAAAAATTACTCACTTAATTATGTATGGTTCTTCAGAAGCAATTAATGTTGAAAACATCATTAGTTTATTGCTCAAAAAAATAATAATAGATGTTTAAAACCACACTACAATACGTAAAAAAAAATTTCTCATACGAACTGAATGTTTACTTAAATATATATTCAATAACGCACGCAAACAACAACTGGATTGCATATTAATTTATTATACAATAATAATAACATGTAAAAGCGAAACAAATAAAAGAAAGTAATAAAAATACAATATTGATAAATATTTTGTTACGATATAAAAAGGTCAACACATTAATTTATTGAACTAATTATGCAATTTCTTCTCTTTTTTTTTAAGAATAGATAAAAAAGTAATTATAATCAAAAAAATCCTTTGAATCAGGTTAGATAGTTGAAATAAATTATTAGAAATTCTTGGAATTGATAATTGGTAGGGGGGGGGGGAATTTGCATTATGAAATTGATAGAAATCTCAACTATTGAAGAAAATGGAGAATAGAAATAATTTTGCAAATACTTTTCATTTATATAAAATTCACGCTTCTCTACTTTGGAAACTGAAAGAATTGATAAATACTAAAAATTAAATGGTTTGTTGCCGTATTTATTGTAAAAAAAATTATATACCGGCAGAAAAGTGGCCATTTCTTACAGATCTGGATGATTTTTTTTTGTGGACATAATGGTGACCTACGATATACCGATACGATATCGGTAAGAAAGATAGATGGTCAAGTTGATGGTGTAAGGAGCGGAGGATATGAAACATTAAATTGACTGATTGGTATACAAATAAATTATCAGGCGGAGATGCTAGCCGATTTATAGAGCACTGAATTGGTTAGTGATAAAAAACGGAAATAATTGAAGTTCTTCAAACGGAAGTTATTATTCAAAACAACCAGTGTTCATTGGATTTTTACTTTCTCTTACTCCTAGTAAAAGGGAAGTATTGTAATGGTACTTCGATATCGAGTTTTCACTGGAAATAACCGTTTTGAGGTTCCCTGAGTCCAAAAAAGTGGTTTTTAGCAAATGGTCTGTGTGCGTGTGCATGATGAACTTAGAGTAAATTTAGCCGGACAAAAGCCCACGCCGGATTTGAGGAAAATGAAGCAGCCAATAAGATGGCTATTTAATCTCTTCTTATATTAAATATCCAAATATTTTTTTTTACTTTTTTCTTTCAACAAGAAACCTAGATTGACCGTTGCAAAAATATGACGAATAAATTAAATACAAAGAAAGTTTTTCTTAAAGTAACAGACAGATTAAATAACCGAAATCCAAATGATTCTGGTCTTACGCATATATCATCTTAACCGGTCATGAGCGTGACCAAAATTATATCTACATCTTTGGATTAACTTAGAATCCTTATTATTGTTTTCAATCACAGGCAATTAAATAAATAACAACTTATTTACATATGTCCTTTAATACATAATAATAGAATATACCTCATACGATGCCTAATCTGTTCCTGCGGACAAGATTAATCACTGCCAGAAAGTCAACTGATAAATCAGCATGACCTATAGTAGTTTATTAATTTCTTATCAGCCTACGATTTTGACAAAATGACTAATCCATTATTATATAATTTATTTTCTTTTGTGTTTTGTTTTATTTGTTAATAATTTGTTGTTTTTTTTTTTGTCTTGTTATTGTATCTCATTTGTTTGCTATTTTTTTTCTTTTTATTTTGGACCTCATTCTGTGAAATTAAAAGTTTCTTTATTCAATATTTTTCTCTTAATATTCTAAACACTTAGAGTAGATTATTATTTTATAGGGGATATGCACTGCGACCTGAAAGATCTATTGTGCCCCACGATGCTTACTCAGTGCAATGCCGGCCTCCGAACAGTGTTCTCTAGCTACAGACAACGCTGCCTGTCACTGAACAGTGAGCTGTAGTAGGTCCAAGGAATAAAAAATCTAAAGGTAACACAATTTGAACGAGGGACCTCCGCGTTGCTAGTCCAACGCTCTACCACTGAACTAATTCCTTCCTTCTCCCTTGGCTTACACCAATTAACTAGGGTTTGTGTGTATTGTCCATGTCTGTAAATGGTAGAGTATAAGTCGTTTAAGTGTATTGTGTACTGAGGAAGTGCATGGGTACTGAGCTGCGGTAACCCAGAGGGGGTCTCTTACTCCCCGGTAACTGCATGCAACAGATACCTCTTGCGGATATTCCAAACACTTACTTACATATATTAATTGAAAAAAGTAAAGATAGGTTTTCTATATGAATATACGCTAATTATTACGTGTTAAATATGTATGGAATCATACAGAAATCATCATGTAGAAATGTAATAAATGATTAAAAAAAAAAGAAAAAGAAGCTTAAAGCTGTGTAAAATGCCATAAAATCCTTTAAGCAAAACAAAAATATTATAATATTACAAATGATGATAAATTGTTGTCGTCACCGCAGACACCGCGGACCGCAGAGCTGGAAATCATCAGAGATTTTTTCCATGATAACCTGATTGTTCATCAATGGATTTCAGACTTTTGTCCATTATCAGGATGTCTTGATAAATAATATCATAACCCAGACTTGCATGGAATCGAAGATCACGGAGATTTTGCTCCGTACAAGGCTGTGTTATCTCCCAGTTTATGAAGACATCCTGATAATGGGTAGACGTCCATTAAGAAGTTGATGATCACAAAATGAAGAAGACTATCACGGAAAAATCTCTGATGACGACTGATTTTATATAATTAGAAGTTAAAATTATGCTCTTGATAAAAAATACTGGGATTAAATGGCAATTTTTACTTTAAAAATAGTACAAGTGCATTCACGATCCAAAAATATAGGTTTTTAAAATAGGTTTATTATTATTATTATTATATAACTGGGTGCTTATGGCGTGGGACCTAAGTCTATGTAGCTTTTATTCCCCCCCCCCATTCATCCCCTAATTAATCTCCGCCGGCTCTACCGGTTTGTCTACAGTATCCTAAAACATCGTTCATCTCCAACCCTCCTAGGCAGTCCTGCGAGAGTGATGTCCTTCCAAATACGCGAAAGCTAGTACCAGCAAAACGGGCACACACTGACATAAATAGTGATACACCGTTTCCCTAACTCCATCATCACAGTTCTGACATATGGGACTAGACGTCCGCCTTATATTATGCAAAATAGTAACTATGCACCTATGTATGCCCAGTCACTACACCCACCAAGGTCCTCTGTTCTTAGGATCCTACTAAGGGACAGGAGGTAGTCTGAAGCCCCCTGCTTAGTCCCTTTAATAAATCTTTTAGCCTGGAGGCCCTGCGAGTCCTCCCAGCATTTCTCCCAAACTCTCGCCTCCCAAAGTCTAATCTGACTATCACAGACCTCTTAGTGACGTCAAGGGCTGGCTCAGGACCACAAAAAGTTAAGGATCCACCCATTTTGTAGAGTCTGTGAGACAGAGGAGGAAACACCCATCCATCTTATGACTGATTGCTTGGGTTGTGAGGAAATTAGGTTCAGGAACTTTAGTCGGAATAGCATGTCTGTCGAAGAGCTTAGGCTATTTCCGCTTAAGGTTATTGTCCGATTTATTCGGACTGCGATGAATCTTAGATGGATTAGATCCGATTCTGGATTTTTGTTCTAGACCCGGTTTGTTGTTGTTTTTCTTGGGGTAGGTATATGGGCCCAGTGAGGCTTTGGATAGCGTAGGGTTTCCCTCCACACAGACTAATAATAATAATAATAATGAGGTCTCTCCCTAACCAGCCAATCCGCCCTCACATTGCCCTCTATTCTCGCAAGTCCGGGTACTCAGGAGAGCTGCACTTTGCCCCTCCGAGCTAAGGTATTAAGCCTTCTCCTACATTCTCCCACGAATTTCGAACCCCAACACGGCTTGCTCAAAGCCCTCAGTGCGGCCTGACTATTAGAAAATATCCGCACCTTTTTATTTTATCCCTGCCACTTCCCCACAAGACACCAGCATTCAATAATGCCCATGACCTCAGCCTGGAAATAGGTATAGGTTTAATTTATTCCAATAAAAGTCATTTGTATAACAAATATACAATATTTAAATTCCTGCAAACATTAAGTTATAATTTTTGAATCGACACCTAAAATGCATGTCTTTAAATTTTTCGAAAGAAGTTTCCTAATATGCAGTTTAATAACAGACAAACAATGATTTTATTATTATAAATTTATAATAACAATTTTACAGTTAAAAAAAATAAACTGGGACATTTTAGATAAATGACTTTAACAATAAATAAATGTTACTAACTTTACATTAAATATGTTGGCAATAAAAATATTCATGTTAGCTTTTAACTTGCAAAATCCAGTGTTCATATATCAGTATTATACATGTACATAGATTATGAAGAACAAGATGTATTAATCTTCTGGTACTAAACTTACATGTAAAGGAGTGTAAAATAACACTTTAACAAGAATATAGAAGGTGTAATAATTAATGTTTTTGATTATTAAAGGATGTTATAGTAGACTTAATTATAGTTGATATTATATGTTCATGTCTTTTCTTCTTTTTATTACGGTAGAAAGCCAATCGATCAAAATAATAGCAATATGTAAGACTAATTTTATTTCTTTTTTAATTAATATTTCATGGTTATTTTATTGCTGTTCAACCAATTTTATTGAAAATGTGAGTGAATGTGGGTTGCTGCGTTAAGAATAATGAGAAAATTGTTCTCCTCTTGAAAAACTAATTAATTTATCTCTAAAAAAATTAAAAACAAAAAATCAATGATTTTGACATGTACGAGAATTTGTTTTTGAATTTACTTTCTACTTAATTTCCTGCTTAATTGAATGCATGGAAGTTATAACACAGCTATAGGAAAAGTACCAACGCTGCGTCAGCAGCCGCCGACAGCATATAAATAATCCCACCGACCAGCAGGCAGGCAGTTCCAAGCTCACAACCATACCGTACAGTTCTCAGTGTCTATAGTAGTACTCAATATTAACTAGTCTGATTATGGCTGTATGGCGCTTGCTAATGCCAAAACAAAAAAAAAAAAAAAATTAACTAGTGCCTTAAGCTTATTGTAATTATTATTATATTGTATGTTTAAATAAATAGTTTTTAAAAAGGAACTTCCGGGTTCATAATATATAACTGGCGCCCGCGAACAGGGACTGCGAAAGCTTATAAGTCTAGTGCGACCATTGTCTCACGTGCGACCATTTGTCTCAAAGAAGACTTGAAGCCCCCACATCAGTGGCTTATTCGCAGCACTCCACCTACAAGAACCAGGACCATCCTCAGACGATAAAAGAAAAGCAAGCTGGCGAGTCAACAACAACGCTTAAAAACTGTAAGTAGCTCATCTGTCCTTAAACCCTCTAAACTAGTTCTCCCCAAGAAACTATCCCTGAAATGGCCCAAATAAATTACAAAATCTCCAAAGAAGACTATGATCACATCCCCTACTTTGACGGAAACCCTTCCGAGCTAGCATTCTTCTGCGAGATTGTCGAGAGTGCCTTCGCCACAGTCTGCGCAGAAAATATAATCGAAAGAGACTACAACCACAATATCCTTTTTATAAAAGTTAAGAGTAGACTGCTAGGGCCCGCTAGAAACATACTTCTTTCACATAACGTGGACCATTTATTAAATTTATTAAAGTTTTTAAAAGAAAGTTTTGCTGACTCGAGATCTTACGAGATCCTCAAAGATGAATTCTACAAACCAGAATGCATGCTAGAGAGTCTCCCATTGACTTCGTCAATAGGATACAGGAGTTGCGAAACTTAGTTTATATTAGACTAAAACTAGACGGACTCACAGCAGACGCCCTGAAACAATTGATAACCCGAGTCGACAGGGAAATAATCTTCCACATATATAAATGCCTGCCCCCGACATTAAGCAACCACATTATGATTTTTGATCCTAGCACACTAGACGAGGTACGAAACATTATCTACAACAAATGTTCGTTCATTGTAGCTAACCTAAACTCCTCTCACAGTCCTAAAAGACCCAACCAACCATTTCGGAAACCGAACCAGTACAACCAATACCAACAGCCTTACAGACCGAATACCCAATACTCTTACAGACCGAATCCACAACACTTCGCACCACGCATCCCCATGGCTCAAGCCCCTAACTACCAGTACCAACCAATTGAATATAATCCCAGGCCTATAGAACAGACACCTCAAACTTCTCTTTACCGACAAAGACCGCAGCCACAACTGCAACAACCTCAACGATCAAATTTTGGACAATCTAACAATCCTAATAACCCAAACAATCCTAACCATCCTTTTAACCGACCCAGACTACCTCCTGGCTACTTCTCCCAAAACACGGTGTCCATGCGAACCGCAGGCAGACCCCGTTTTAAAGATTACATTTCGCCACACGAACTGACCCACTGTCAACAGGACGAGCCACCCGAAAATTATTCAGAATCTGACAACTCATATGACGACAGAATTACCCGCTTAGAAAAATCCCTCGAAAAAGTAGCAGAAAAGTTTGATCATTTTTTAGACGTTGGCCACGGGAGACAAGAAGGCCCCCCGAATACAACCTAAACCTAGTAGACAAGTCTCTCCCACACTTCAAAGACAGACACGGACGGAAATGGCTCATCGACACCGGATCAGCCGAAAACTACATAAATCCTAACGTTGTCCCAACTGACGTAACACTATCCAACGACCCATTCATAATAACTACTCCCGCTGGAAAGAAGAATGGAGAACAATCTTGCACCCTCAACATACAAGACACATTTCACGTAAACTTAGAAACTAAATTCCATGTATTCCCCTTTTCGGACAAATACGACATACTCTTAGGACACAAAACTATGCAGGCACTAGGAATGAGCATAGACTTAAATAAGAATATCCTTTCTTACCCTCAGGGTATAATCCCCCTAAAATTTACGCTTGATATCCCTGAAAATAACTTAAACGTAATAAAATTAGAACAGGGAGTTAATTTTATAGAACTTCCGGTAAAAAATAAAGAATTAAAATACGGATTAATTAGCGATAATATAGAAATAAACGATAAGGTCACAATAAAAGAAGGCCTTTATAGCATTAGGAATAATGAAATCTTGTGCGAAGTTGAATCCAAGGAAGTCATGGCCATTTGCCCCGAACCTATGGATATCGACGAACCGCAGGAAATTAGCATAAATATACCAGACGTAGTAGTGACCAATTGTCCCGAAATGTCTGACGATACTAGATTAAGAGAAATAAAAAAGGAAGTCCCTAGGTTAATTAGAACGGAGCACATGAACTCAGACGAGAAAAATAAAATAATAGAATTAGTAAGAAACTACCCCCAAATAATTAAAAGAGAGCACGACAGACTAAGCTGTACCGATTTACTGAAACATAAAATTCGAACCACTGACGAAAACCCAGTTTACACTCGAAACTATAGATACCCGGAAATCTATCGAAAAGACGTACAAACGGAAATTGACAAACTACTGGAAAATAAAGTAATACAACACTCCAACTCCCCCTATAACAGCCCAATTTGGGTAGTACCGAAGAAACCGGACGCCTCAGGCAAAAAGAAGATACGAATAGATAGACTACCGCAAACTTAATAACAAGACAGTCGAAGACAAATTCCCCCTTCCTAACATTGAAGACTTATTCGGTAAAATAGGACGCGCGACTTACTTCTCCGCGATCGACTTAGCGTCAGGGTTCCATCAAATCGAGATGGACCCCGAATCAGTCCCCAAGACCGCATTCTCCACTGAAAACGGACACTACGAATTCCTACGCATGCCCTTCGGTCTTAAGAACGCCCCCCCCCCCACTTTCCAAAGGGCGATGAATTCCATCTTTTCCAGGATCCCTAACGTACTAGTGTACATGGACGACATTATCATCTTTTCAGACAGCTTGGACGAGCACATAAAACACCTTAAGACGGTCTTTGACAAACTTAGACAACATAATCTAAAAATTCAACTTGACAAGACGGAATTCTTCAAACGCGAACTCCTCTTTCTAGGACACATCATCTCCGACAAGGGCATACAACCTAACCCAGCTAAACTAGACGCTATTGCTAAATTTCCACTTCCCCAGACATAGAAACAAATCAAACAATTCCTTGGCCTTACTGGCTACTACAGAAAAATGATCAAGAACTACGCCAAAATAGCCAGGCCTTTAACGCTCTCACTACGGAAAGACCGAGACATAGTAATTGACGACAATTACAGACAAGCCTTTGAAACGTTAAAATCCCTTCTGCAAAACAGTCCTATCCTACAACTGCCCGACTTCGAGAAACCGTTCATCCTCACCATGGACGCCTCCAATTACGCAATAGGAGCCGTCCTATCCCAGAACATCGACGGAAAAGACCTTCCTATATCCTTTGCCTCCCGCACCTTAAACAAACAGGAGGAGAATTACTCCACTATAGAAAAAGAACTACTGGCCATAGTTTGGGCCTGCAAACACTTTAGACCATACATTTACGGACGCAAATTTACAATACAGACAGACCACAGACCATTACAATGGTTACACAACTTAAAAGAACCAAACTCTAAACTCATCCGATGGAAATTACAATTAGCTGACTTTGACTTTGACGTCAAGTACGTACAGGGAAAGACTAACGTAGTAGCAGACGCACTATCACGAAACCCGCCAGAAGAAAAAGACCTAAATGCCCTAGAGACCTCGTCCCCAAGTCCAAATCCAGACGAAGTCCTGGACGAATTCTTCTCGGCCCCTTCACCTGAGAATAGTGACGACTCCTAGAAGACTTAGCCAGAGCCCTAAACATTACCGCCGAAGACGACAATGAAAACATTACGGCCGAAGGCGACAATGAAAGCCTACAAACGCAACACTCCCAAGAATCCTCTAACAGCCAAATTAAAATAATTGACGACAAAACACGCTGCATTAACGTGGAAAAATTCCAAATTGTTCTAACCCGAGGCAACCCCGAGACGAAAATTCCAATCGACAGACCGTTTAACAAAACACGGTACAACTGGTACACCAGGTACCCATACTCTAACGACATAGACGAATACTGCCTAGAGTACTTACAACCGAACCATACGTACGGGCGTCCTGTGCTCACCTCCTATAGAAAACTCCATTGACGAACAGATATATGACCAAATCTTTGTTCACCTGTCCAACATAATAAAAGACAAATTTCCAACAGTCAAACTTAAACGCTACTACACCAAAAGACTAGACATAACAGACTCCTCGGAACAAGAAGAACTATTCAAAATTATCATGTTGGCAAAACCGCACACCGTAGTATACATGAAGTGTACGAACCCTAACTAAACGTTACTACTGGCCAAAAATGCTAGAACAGATAACAAAAGTAATCAACAACTGTTCCCTTTAAGGAGGTAAAATACGAGCGTAGACCGATACGACAAATTTATGAAATTACCCCTACTCCTTCCAAACCTTTTGAGAGACTACAAGGCGACATACTACACTACAACGGGAAGCAAATCTTTACACTCATTGACTGTTTCTCCAAAAAACTATACGGTTATCCAATTAGAACCTCCTCTGCCCACGAAATCGTTACTTCTTTAGAACACTATCTAAGTCTATTCCCTTGCCCTAAGACAATTCAATTTGACAACGGAACAGAATTTAAAAACGGACTAGTTGAAAACTTTCTAAAATACAATAACATAGACACTCACTTTACTACCCCAAACCATTCAGACTCCAACGGACTAATAAACCGAGCCCATTCAACACTAATTGAAATTCTAAACATAATCAAACACGGAAAAGACTACACCCTCAATAAAATTCTAAGACTAGGACTAATAGCCTATAACAACGCCATAGTTTCTAACCTCAAAATGACACCAAACGACATCACCTTCGGCATACAAACTACCACTTACGCACAAGACCTGGTGCTAGAACAGAAAGTTAAAGAGTACCATGAAGATAGGGAATTGGTAGCCCGCGCTATTAAAGAAAGTATCGAGAAAGAAAAAGAAACACGGACTAACAGACTAAACCAGACCAGAGAAAATATAGAAATTCCGGAAGGCGAAATCTACATACGAGACAAACAATATGGCAAAGCCAAGCCAAAATTTAAAAGGGGAAATTATTCTCAAAAAACTAAATTACTAACCACGCAAAGGAAATCTTTTAAAGTGCATCCTAATCTATTAAAAAGACCTAGAAAATTTACACAACAAACTCTTCCTGTTACAGATAAGAACAATGACTCTTTGCATCCTACATGCTGACGGCAATAATACGCACACTACAACTGCTGACGGCGGGGAATGTAGCTGCGAGCCTAGAGATAACAGATCTGACTCAGGACCCGGGAGTTCTTCCCGTTACACTTGACCCAGTTTACGTCATAGATAGATACTATACTTTTATACACGTTACCGACATACAATTAATAGACATTGAATTAGATAAAATTTATCACATCATCAGCACTACTTATCAGCACTACTTATCAGCACAACCGGACGGCACAGATAAAGTCACTCTTTAAATATTATTATTACCTTCGTAATAAGCTGGACCATTTAACCCTTAACAAATCCAGACCTAAACGCGGACTTATTAACGGCTTAGGCAAAGCCATATCGTGGCTAACAGGAAACATGGACAGCGACGAC
Organism: Triatoma infestans; assembly: GCA_011037195.1. Taxonomy (NCBI): domain Eukaryota; kingdom Metazoa; phylum Arthropoda; class Insecta; order Hemiptera; family Reduviidae; genus Triatoma; species Triatoma infestans. The sequence continues at coordinate 21,361 of JAAEAF010004039.1, read as the reverse complement.
AAGGAACGGTATGACAAAATTATAAACACTATAGAGCGCAACAGTTTTCATCTCGAAAACAACTTCAAAAATCAGATGGCAATGAACAAGCGCGTAATCGAAGAATTTAATCACGACATACAAATTATACGAACTAACAATGACAAAATGACAACCTTCTTCTCCAACCCTATAATTAGCCAAGTTGAACTAAATCAGCAATTCAATTCGATCCTCTTGAACCTGGTCCTTATCGCCAACCATATTGACGACATGGAAAACTCTCTGGATTTCTGTAAATTAAACACCATACATTCTAGCATCTTCTCTCTCAAAGATCTCGAGTCGCTACAAAAATCCCACAATATAACATTCGTAACAGCAGACATCGAGGCACTTTGGCAATTAAGCAAGGTACACTGCTCAGTAAAAACCTGGAATATCTACTACTTCATTAGCGTTCCCTTAAAAACCTCTTCCTCCGAAACGTACTTCCTCTTATCCTACCCTATAGAAAAAGGCAACCACCTTATGACAATTCACGTCCATCCACCTTTGATCCTACACCTCCAAGATGAGTTATTTACAGCCACCTGTGAAGATATCAACGGTGCCATGTACTGCCACAACAAGACCAGCGTCCAGGATGACTGTATTCGACAAATCATAACCAACATCAACCTCTCAGCCTGCAAGACAGTCTACACGTCAAGCGCGCCATTTATTAAGTATATCTCCCTTATAGACCACTTCCTAACGTTCAGGACCAACAGGATCGTGGTAAGCAAAGACAACCGTAACGACACCATATTCTTAACCAACACTAGCCTTATAAAAATAAACAAAGACGAGACTCTACTGGACAGCAAAGCCATACCTATATACAAGGATTCCAAAGGCATAGTGACAACTACACCAGTGTTCACTCACACCAACATAAACATATCTTTTGAAAATCTGCACAAAATCAACCTAAAGATGGAACCACTGGAGTTACTAGAAGAAACACCCAGGGACTCGGCACATCTCTACTATTTTATTATACTTCCAATACTTCTACTACTGTCGCTCCTCCTGTATGTTTTCTATGTCCTCAGAAAGAAGGCAAATTCAAGCTCAGCAGAAGGAGACCAGCTACAACCTACACCACGACAGATCTACCCTGGACTTCCGTGCCAATTGTCGCAGGAGCTCCAAACTTAAGGAGGGAGGAGTTATGACACAGCTATAGGAAAAGTACCAACGCTGCGTCAGCAGCCGCCGACAGCATATAAATACTCCCACCGACCAGCAGGCAGGCAGTTCCAAGCTCACAACCATACCGTACAGTTCTCAGTGTCTATAGTAGTACTCAATATTAACTAGTGCCTTAAGCTTATTGTAATTATTATTATATTGTATGTTTAAATAAATAGTTTTTAAAAAGGAACTTCCGGGTTCATAATATATAACTTGGATGAATAATTAACTTTTTACCTTTTCTGATTGGAAAAAAAGTACTGCAATTGGATACCAGAGGCGGTATCAAGCATTCAATGTGCTGGAAATGGAACCTAGCGGCAGATTGGGCTCTTAATTGCCCTGAAGGCTGCCATGTTAAAGAAGGAAATCCCGAAATAAAATCTCCTAACCCTTGAGGTTGAAGGGGTCAAGGCAGCACCCTTTAATCGGATCCGAATCATCAAAGATTCCCAGGGTACGAAAAGCGGAGAAGTACATTAAATGAATCAAATTTAGTTACTCCTCCCCCCCCTAGGCCAGACTAGGAAGTGATAGTTTGATTCATATAAATAGAGCGAAAACAGTTTTACAACAGTTAACGACGAGTTAACAACCAGTCAGCAACCTACTTACCTTCTCAGCACTCAGCCAGTCTGTCTCTACCTAAATTCTAATATACTTGTAAAGTACTTGCAGTTTGTGTGTTCTCTCATTACACAGTGTTCAGCTTATATTCTAGTTTATTTCTCTAAAATTCATTCTCTCTAAGTCTCTCTCCTTCTCACAGCCATTATAACCGCATCCTTCTTAAAATAATTTTGCACCTAAAACATGGATAGATTAACAAGTAATTGACACAAGCAACAAAAAAGGATTGGAATGTTCAGGTTATTATGTTAGAACAGTGTGAAATGTTTTTGGTGTGATGTGTTCTTGTTTGTAGTAGCGTGTAGCACGAGCGGTTTAGTAAAAGGGCTTGTGAGAATATATGTTTAAGAGAGAAGTATTAGTAATAATCAAGAGAGCACCACTGTTTTTAAAATAAATGTATTATTCTCTAAGCAAATTTAAGTACTTTACAATATCACAACTATATCTTAATAAATCAGATGTTTATCTAGAATAAATTGCAAATCTCTATCACAGGCACTGAGTTTAAGAGAGCATTTCCTGAAGTGTTCTGGTTGGACGTCTGGTTCAGACTGTTTTGAAGGTATGTCTTCTAATTGTTCGTTCAAATCTTCCCCTGTGAGAAGAAAGGGTAGACAATGCTATCAAGGTTCAAGAACTCTTCCTGTAACTGTACTTTTCTAACTGCGTTACCTTTTTTTTGCCAACGAGCTTGCATTGTCTTCATATCATAATTTTCTTTGAAATAAAATAGATATAATTTCTTGCATCCATCACGTGTCTTAAATATTGAGATGTCCATATTCTAGTACTGATACTAAAATTAAAGGATCACGCTTGGAATATCCCAATGTGGCAGAACGAGGAAGTCTTCCAAGATCCCAGTTGAAGTAATAGTAAAAATTGTTAAAAAGAAAAAAAGGACTTTATATTTTGAAGAAAGAAATAAAGATATTATGGATCGTCAGTAGTTAATACTGTATTACTTGAATATAATTGGATCTGTAAGTATCTGAAATACAAAGTTCCTTGACATATTTTTTCAGGAATTATTTCCATTAAAAAAAACTTGGACATTCTATTCAATATCTAAATTTAGCAGTTGCTGTAGATTCTGGACGAAAAAGAGATGTAATTCATTAAAAAAAAAAACAGGCAAACAGATTTATAACCTAATTATAATTTTTCATAACATTTGTAATTAGTTACTTACGAAAGATTTGTACAAGATATATCCTTAGATCATGCAGCATATGAGGGCTAACTGCAGTGAAGAATTAATTCTCCTTTTTTTTTTGGCCCATCACAGCCGTCAACTGTGGACATTTTATAGGAACTATTAGACAATCATTTTCTAATCAGCTTCATAATTTTTTTTCTATTTAAAGGGCCTTTTAGCTTTAGGTTTTTAAGAAAATATACAACTATTTATTGTGTTAAGTCCACAGAGCTGGAAAATACCCCTCGATACAGACAACATATTTTTACTTTCTCTTACTCCTAGTAAGAGGAAGTATTGTAATCGTGTCAAATTTTCGATATCGAGTTTTCACCGGAAATATCCGTTTTGAGGTCCCCCTGAGTCCAAAAAGGTGGTTTTTAGCAAATGGTCTGTGTGTGTGTTGTAGTGGGTGTGTGGTGGTGCATGTATATGGTATGTTAACAGCGATGCTCAAAACCAAACCGGAGACAGTTGAAACTGAAGCCGTTCTTAGGTATCACCATTGGATCTGACAGCGTTATCTGTCAAAAATTCCTCAACCTGAAGTACCACTTTACAAGTTGTTTTTGCAATTTTCTCAAAAAAGGTTTAGACGATTGTTTTCAAACTTGGTGTATCTACTACATATACAAAGAGCTACAACTTTTATTTGAAACCTTTCTCAGGGAAAATTCATTTAGGGCACTTTTAGGGGAGGCGTGGGGTTAGGTTTTCATCTAAAGTGCTATTTCGGTTTATTAGACAATTCTGCCTTCTTAATAATGTTAATTAGATTTAAATATGTTGTTGTAATTCCGAGTTGGAAAAATTCGGATAGCCGGAAGTGCGTTAATTTTAACACTTTACTAAATGATTTCTTCACTTTTTCCGCGATTTTCCGATTTTCTTGAAACTTCGCATATAAATTAAACATGCAAAGATCTACATCTTTTATTTAAAATATTTCTCTGGGAAAATTCATTTAAGGGCTCTTTTAGGGGAAGGGTGGGATTACAGCTTCCTCTAAATTGTTATCATAATTGATTATACAATTCTATCATCCAAACAAAATTAATTAATAAAAAAATAGATGGCCAAAATTCCGAGTTTTAAGAAAATTAGTAAACTGGAAGGGCGCTTTTACTGCACTGTTTTTTTTTTTCAATTTTCGACGAATATCGTTAAATTTGGTACATAAACAATAAGTTTTGTCAATTATAATTTTGTGGACAGGAGTTAGAAAAAGTTGTGTGAGTGTTTCACACCAGATTTTTTTTTTTTCTATATTTAGTTTGAGTGAGTATGTAGAAAGGATAAGCTAGGTTTGCCTAAAACCCAAATAGTTGCAAACATCTATTTAGGTGGATGTTGGGTGAACTGCTACACCTACATTTGTAGAGGTCAAAGTTTATTGTGCAAATTGTATTAAATTCAATATACATAGAATTTATAATTTTATCTCCTTTCTGTTTAATTAAATGAAATAGCTTGAGGTATCACTTTGATAAAGTAAATATGGAAGAATGGTTTCAGTCGAATTTAAATAAAACATTATGTTGGATATAGTGAAAATAAAAAAACTATAACTTGCATTGAATATGGATTTGTAATTACATATATAATTATTCTATCTCATAAAATCTTATTTGTCTTATCAATTATAGCTGCTTTTTTTTTTTTTATGATAATTAAACTTTTATAATTTAGTTCTACAACGGCATAGGTAAATACTAACTGAAAATTAGAAGGTCCAAAATGTTCCCTTACTGTACACGTAACACATTATATATAGATCTTCCATCCTCGAACGATGTTATAACTTATTTGATTATATCAGAAAAATTGTATCCAAACATCACTGTCTTAAATCACATTATCAGTTCAGATATTTGGATACGCGGATGAAACTGATCTAATTATAAACGTTTTTAGGGATTCGTCACGTAATCTAAAGAAAGCACTCTGCCGAAATGGCCTTACTGTAATGCAGGCCAAAAAGAACACGGTATTTTGCAAGGAACCAGGAAATTTCATTGGTCAACAAAAACCTCAGAAAATCTAAAAAAAGCACTTAAACTATTGATCTATCAAGGCTTAATATATAGTTCCGAATGCTGAACCATATCCATCCAAGACTGACTGCATTAACCATTTGGATTGAAGGGAAGATTCTTTGGAAAATCTGACATATTAAAGTACAAGAATAACCAAAAATTATTGTCGTATCAAAGCAATTTATGTAAGGATATAGATAGTAACTTATGTGGATTCGATAGGTGGTTGACTTATCACAAGAGAAATGTTTTTGGTGAGTTGTTGTAGTATGTAGTGGCTTGAGCGGTTTTGTAAAAGGAGCTTGTAAGTATATATGTTTAAGTGTGAAGTATTAGGAATAATCAAGAGATCACACTGTTTTTAAAATAGATATATTCTCTAAGTGAAATTAAGTTACTTTAAAATATCACAATAATATGCTTATGAGTATACTGAAATTAATTAGACTAAAGTCTTATGTTATAACTTAAACTGGCACAGTCCTGATTTGTTCTCCTTGGTGTCTACAACAAAAACTGTCTTGAAGAAATGTCTTCTAATTGTTCGTTCGATTCCTCCCCTGTGAGAAGAAGGGGGTAGAACAATGCTATCAAGGTTCATGAACATCCCAGTAACTGGACTTCTTCTACCTGGCTTGTCCTTTTGCAAGGGAATGTCAATGTTCTTCTTAATTTTGATTTTTTTTTCAAATTAAATATATTTTTATATTTCTTGCATTCATCACATAAGAAAGCTGTTAGGCAATCGTCTGCCTAGCATAATTCAGTTTTCTTGGTGTTCATAATTGAGGAGCGGTAGCACAATATAGAGAAGGCAAGGTCGATGTAGGGAAAGTTAGGGGCCACACGGGTGGTTTCCAAAAAAAAACCAGTAGATTAGTACTGATAGTTCAGTAATGATGTGTATAAAATATTTGATAAGCAAACTGAAAATTTAATTATTTAGGAGTAATTATTTAATTTTCTTTTTTTTTTTTGTAATTTAAGGGGCGTCATCATTAATGGTCATTGGCGCCTTCTGAGTGCATTGCCGGTTTCCAGACAGTGATCTCTCGTTACAGATAACACTGCCCACACCAAACAATGAGCTGTAGAGACACCTAAGAAGAAAAAAAAACTAAGGATAGCACCGGACTCGAACTTGGGACCTCCGTGTGGGAGTCCAGGATTTCACTACGAGCTAAGTTCATTACGTCTTTAAAATTTGAGAAGCCTATAAGACGAATAGCTACAGTGATCAGGGCCGGCTCAAGGCAAACGCAAGAGACGGAATCGCGTAGGGTTCGACGCTTATGGGGGAACTCGCGCTCCAAACTAATCAACAAGGAACGAAGGGAAGATTCAAAATATTATAATAAACATTATTTTGTTTATGATCCAAAAACTATACCATTAGTTTAGTCTATATCAGGATTTTTTTTTACCATTGCAGTTCATATTATAACAATGTTTAATTCTTCTTTTTAAATAAGTTTAACTTATGATATTCGCGAAAATGCCCGTGCTCGTCACTCGTCGACACCACAATGTCAAACGTAGGGTCATCGAGTTATTAAAGGAAAAAGAATATGTTTGCTGTGAGGTGGTCTACAGTGTAGATACGCAGATATAGTCGCATTCGATTAAAACAGTCCATCTGCCTTAGTTGTTGATCCTACGATTAGGTATGAGAACAACGATCCTGACCAGGCCAAATGGATCAACGAAGAAAAGAGAGCGACTTATGAGAAGTGCTTTAATTTTCTCCAAGAAAAGTTCCTAAACGAATTTGGAAAAAGGAACTTTGTGGTTCACGTCTATGGTTCGGGGAAATCCCGGTGGCTACTGCAGAATTTTTTAATAACGGCCGGCATTGACAAAGGAAGTGAATCTGACCCAGCTGGCAGAGCAAATTATCTTGGATTCCCTGGGTATCCTGCACAATCACATCTACGGTTTTTGAAAAATCAGTTATTTAAATTGTTTCATTTAATGTCTTATTTATTGAATTTGTGTATGTTTCATTCTTTTTCTTCTTCTTGTTTGCACACTTAATTTTAGTTTTGTAACATTTATATGTCTTTTTTGATTTGAGATTGTCTCATGAAAATTGATCAGTAATTTGTGTTCTTCAGCAACTCAATGAAATTGAGTAGCCATATCGACTTGTAATCTCGATTATTATTTTTATATATATATATAAATGTAAATATAATAATTATTTCCGAATTTGAAGAATGGAAAGAATCTTTCTTTCATGATTGTTTTCCGAAATAATTCCACTAAGTTCGCATGGAGGAAAAATATGTTAATTTAAAAATATTTTTGATCGAACTTGTAACGGGCAAGAGAGAGAACACAAGCCCGACCGAGAGAAAACAGACTCTCTCTGGTGCTCTCTGGCTTAAGCAGGCTAGAGTGGGGAGAACCTGTATATAAGCCAGTGAGAGATCTAGACATATCGATCTATCAGATTCAACCATATACATCGCATCGTGTCATATTTCTAGTCTCACCTTTTTATTCTATAAAAATCATTATGAGTCCAGTGCAGTTTGTGTAAACTTATAGCTATATTATAACAGTGTCTTCATATCTCGTCTAATTAATCAATGCCAATTTCACTCCTCATCAACTCCATTATAATCTTATTCAACTAAAAATAAAAAAATTCTAAGATTCAAATATATATCATTGGATTATTATTTGATGTTTAGTACGATCTAGCACTAGCCTGATATCAAGAGTTAGTTTTTTAAACAAAAAATTATTTATCAATTAGAATTTTCGGGTAATTTCATTTCAGATCATATTAAAAGTAAAAGACAGTTTAATTTGCAGTATTTCTTTTGTGATCTCATCGTAATAATTCTTTAGCATTTTATTATATTAGAGCATAATAAAGACGTAACTTTTTTCAGAGTCTGTTAAACTGAATATTGTCCCAAGTGTTTCTTGTTACGTTCTATTTTTGGCGGAATAGTACTTTGAAGATTATTGTTACAACTTTAAAGATTACTATATTTAAAAGTTTTCTTTTTCTATGTAACAATTTAGCATTATACAAAAGTTGCCACAAATTTATGAGAAGGGATTTAGGGATTTGTGTTACTTATTCTGTTAGGATTATAGCTCACCATATCGCCTAAATTGTTTTAATTGTGCTGTGTTAATTTTATTTTTTAATTTCATATGCATATTAAATAATAGTTATCATGTTAATAATATCATTATCAATCATTAAGAAAGATAATAATATAAAAAAAACAATGTATTATTTTAAATTTAAATTAACAAATTGAATGTATATATATACACATTGATTTTCAAGGGAGTTTTCCTGAGTTAAACCGTTGCTTAAGGCCACGCATAGGCTAATTAATTATAGAAGTATATAAATCTTCACACTTTGTTCAAGCGATGACATGCTAGTTAAATAAAGTGAAAATCTTAATCATTTCATCATTTTGATATTCTAAAAATTCAAACAATAATGTACTTAATTTCAGGTACACATAGTAAGCAACAAAATTGATTAATGAATTGCATCAAAAAGGGAAGATTGATTTTTTTTTTTTTGAAGAAATTCATGGTGATTATAATTATTAGAAAGAGACAAGTTAGAATAAAATATAGGCACGAATAGTGAACGTAATATTCATTGTAAGATAGAAAATCGTACAAAAATACACTAGTATTATAATTCAGTAAGTTTGTTTGATGGGCCTATGTTAGAATGATGCTGTTCTTCATCTGATTACAGGTTGTACAGAAAAGGGAGCTTGTTTTCGGGTACTTACAACCGGGCTAATGACTTTACCAGCTGGGTGGTCTTCCCTCACACTATTTACATACCCACAGCATCATTCTATATCTCTCTCTTCCTATGTAGTATCTGCAAACTAATTCATGCACACAACACTTTGAACTATGATCAACATAACAATAAATCTCAAATAACATTTCTTTTCATGTATGTTTTTTACCTTGTATTCAACAATTTCAGTCACTTTACAATAAAGTTCCTAGCAAGTATCTTTAATAGTGATTTTAATGTACGAACTCTTACTTTCGGTTTATCTTCAAATTTTAAAAATTCTAGCAATGTTATTAATGTATATTATTGTTATATTGGTGACAGTACCATCATACATTGTACTGAAATGATACTTTAAATGAAAGCTTAACGATACTTTTCAATTCAATTTGTGATGTAAAAGTGTTTTAAAAAACAAACAATAGCTCGTTAAAAATAATTGCAAATACATTCTTTTATTTGTAAAATACACTGATAAGTGTCTTTTTTGTTAATTAAATAACCATTTGATTTTTAATTTGCTTCCATTTTCGTGAAACTAAGTGTTTCGAGAGTCACTGTACTCCAATCAATAAATCTAAAATAACTAAAAAGCCACTCCAATGAAATTAATAAAAAGATATATAATTAATTAATTTTCTATTTTTAAACAGTCAATTTCACTAAATAACATGATATATCAGCTTTACCAAAAGAGATTTCATTCAATTTGTAATATTTTCATTTAAAAGATCATTTTATATTAACGGTTATTGGAATCTGAATGTAATAATGGTTAAACTAACCATATTTATACTGTGTCCAGTGTGAATCACAAAGTAGATGCACTTTAAAAAAATCTAATGTCTAACATTCATATGATTTTCTTTCTTACTTCTCTTGAAACAATTATATATACAATTTAATTTTTTTCAAATTTGACTCATTTGTTTAAACATAAATTTGTTATATCAACCTAGGAATCCAGGCAGATAAAGAATGATTATATTGTTAAAAATAGTATTGAACAAAAACACATTTGAATTTTGGCATTTCAGATTTCTCAGAACCATCTGAAAGCAATTTTTTAAACATAATTTTTTACTCGTCACCCTTATTACTCCCTTCAGCTCACGTCCTGCATTCTCTTGTCTCCAAATCTTATTGCCACCCCACAACCCATTTGAATTTTGGCCTTTGCCGATTTCTTTGCTCCCTCCCCATCTGAAAGCATTTTTCGCTTTAAAAAAAAAAAAAAAAAAAAAAAAAATAGTTACAAATAAAAGTAATAGGTTTATATCTGTGCAGTTAATATTCCAAATTGAAATGAAATCGTAACTGAAATGTTTTTGGTGTGATGTATTGTTAAATGTTTGTATATATGTTGTATATATGTTAGGGCTTGTGTATATGTTTAAGGGAGAAGAGAAGTAATAAGAAATAAATAAGCAAACACTGCTAGATTAAATTAAATATATTATCTTTAATGAAATTTAAATACTTTTCAATATCACAACAATATGCTTATTAAATCAAGATTAAATGCTAAACACTATAACTGGCACTGAATTTAAGAGAGCGATTCCTGATATAAATGTTCTGGTTCAATGTCTAATTCAGACTGTCCTCTATGAGCAGAATGCTCTGCTCTAGCGGGAGGATTTTTTTCTCTTACAAAACAGTTGGCCAAGTGGCATTGTCTTACCGTAACGGATTCTTGTCCCTTTGTCTCTTCAATAGCACTGACCTTAATTTAATAGTATCTGACACTTTCCCCTTCACTAAAATACACTATTTGACGTAGCTGAAATTCACTATTTTATTTTCCAAAATTATTTCACCTAAAATATTGTCAAAATTTACTAAACTATTTTTCCAAATTTATTTTTCCCAATTACTTCTTCCACTACATAACCATTTTCGAGAAAATTCCAAGATACTCAAAAGAAAAAACCTATTCTGTCAAAATGTCGGTAAACAGATTTTCTAAAAAATTTGGAATTCTGGCAATGCTTTTAATGATTGTATATTAATATTATAGTGGTGTTAAAAACCATCTCATTAATTGTAATGATATGGTATTGAAGAGAAAAGAAAATTAACTTATTTTCAATCTTGATATTACAAAATTAGACAAAGTTTGGCCATCCCTGCTCTAAATAATTTATCCACATTTATTCAAGAAATTTTTTTTTTTTGGCCCATGTAAAAGTTTAAAACAGAATATCATTTTTAAAGAAAACTACAGCTTCAGCTAGATCTCCAAAACTGATATTGTGCAGACATGAAAGTTACATGAAGTGTTGTTGGTTGAACATTGATTGATGGAAGTCATATATGTATAGAATAATGGAGAGGCACCCCCCCATTCTAGAACACTTAGGATCTCACTTCCAGAATATGAATCAATCTTGCAAAAATACTAAAAGGAAAGTAGGGGTTAAAAGAAAACATAATTTTGAACAGATAGTTTGTGTAATGTAGTAAACAATAATAGTAAAGTAAATTTCCTCATTGCATATTGTGGTTTGGTCTTGCAATGCTGATAAAATTCCAGCAATTTCATGTAGACATTGATTTACATTTCTGACTCTCAATAAAAAGTTGTCTATGATAAAAGTTACTTGGGAGTTGTACAAAACCCATTATTTGTTGTTTATTAATTTAATGTGTTCTCTGCGCTTCCTCTATTGATGCTCAATTTCACAATTAAGATTAATTAATCAGAATCTGGTGTGAAACATCCCCACGAATTTCTTCGGTTGCACTTAATACAATTATAATCTCTTGGTGAATGGACCACAGTCTTCCAGAACTGAGGTTTATGCTATTCTTTGTTGTCTCTTGGTTGAGAGGGGATGTAACACTAACTTAAAAGGTGTTTATATCTGCTCGGACAGCCAAGCTGCTCTGAAGGCGCTGAGTTCATGTGTCTTCACTTCCAGGTTGGTGTTAGAATGTTCTAAAAGACTGGAAGAGCTTTGTTCTCTGAAGAATGTTCTTCTAGTCTGGTTGCCAAGTCATATGGGAATTTTTGGGAATGAGGAGATGGATAGGTTTGCCGAATTGGACGCGCTCTTCTTTCATTGGTCCCGAGCCTGCTGTGGCTTGTCTTCAGGCACAGTCTTTTCAGGCTTCCATACATGGACAGACAGACTCCTATGGAGCGCACAGTTAGTTTTCGGCAGACCAAAATGCTCATCGGGGATCGGACAAGGACTATTTGTGAGACGTTGCTGTGTTTTTCACGGAACTCTCTCAGGCATGTGGTTGGATCTCTTACTGGACATTGTGGTTTAAAGAGACATCTCTACATAATGGGGCTCATGCCGGATCTATTTTGTAGAGTCTGTGAGACAGAGCAGGAAACACCCATCCATCTTATGAGTGATTGCCTGCGTTGTTAAGAAATTAGGTTTAGGACCTTTGGTCTGAATAGGATGTCTGTGGAAGAGCTTAGGCTATTTCCACTTAAGGTTATTGTCCGATTTATTCGGACTGCGGTGAATCATAGATGGATTAGATCCGGGTCTGGATTTTTGTTCTAGACCCGGTTTGTTGTTGTTTTTCTTGGGGTAGCTATATGGGCCCAGTGATGTTTTGGGTAGCGTAGGGTTTGGTCTATTCCCATAGACAAATAACAATAATAATAATAATAATAATAATAATAATGATTGGTTTTCAGAGTTTTCTCGAAAACGGGGCTTGAACTATTTTCTTCACTTGGGGCTAAACAACTTGGCATATTAGACATACCTTACTGGGCATACTAACAACGTAAGACTTTTATTGGTAAATTGATTTATAGGATTTTCGAAGAGCTGTAAGGTAATATTAGTCACACAAGGCTTCCTAGCCTGTCATTACAATGTGCGGTACCACTCACTACCTGTACACCAATAAAAGAACTAAACACTTCGTAATAATAAATTCCGACTTGAATAAAATTACTCAATTAGAATTGTATAAAGTCAGTCCTATGATTATTCACAACAGATTTCTACTTTTTATATTTTATTTATTTATTTATTTTTTTTTTTTACAAAGGGTTAGCAATGGTATAAAATGATCATTACTAAAATTATGTACCCATTCTATTGTTTTTACTTTTTATTTCTTTCAAAATTACGATTAGAACTTTAAGTAGAAGGTACAAGCAAAAGAGAATCAATCAAGATGAATGAGTAATCAAAAAATGAAAATCATAATATGTCACCTTTGTGGTAGTGTTTTGGATGATGAGTTAGTTGAACAGTGGCTGAACAACATTGGACCAATCACATTCTAGTCAACCAAAAACCAAACCACTCACACTTCACTAGATAAATTTCTTTATTTTAACACAAGTCATTACATACATCATTACCATATAAAGGGTACATATATATTAATTATTCTAATCATTTCTTTAACATCCAAGTTTTGTTTTAAACCAATCAAATGAAAGCGTTTTAAGAGAATATTATTATATGTAGGGCATCTTTATTAAAGAGTATTGTTCTGATAATGTACAAAATTCAAATTTCCAATTAAATAATATTAAGAATAACATACTGCTGTTAAGCAGGATAAAGTACGTTTAAGAGGATAAAGTACTTCTTTTACACTTTCGAGTCCAGGTTTGCTCATAGGAGTAAGCGAGTGTATTAAAAACGACTTTGCTATCATGTTAAATAATATATATCTTTCTTTTTGTATAAAAAACTGCTAAAAATATAAGGTCTCGTCTAACAAAATATTCTTCATTAAAAAAAAAGATTATCTTCGTAAAAATTCCAGTATATTAAGCAAAATTATATTTAATTTATCGTTAAAATCACTTACGTAAGGAGTCGCATGTCCAGATGTATGGTGCACAGGACTTTTATTTCTTCTTTTTACCGAAGGAAACCATCCTTCTAGTTTTCTATAAAAATACATCTAAAAAAAATTTGGTATGAAACACTCACACAACTTTCTCTTACTCCAGTTTTCAAAATAGTGATTTACAAATTTTTATAGTTAGTATATCAAGATTTAATGAAATTCTTCGGTGTTTTTATAGAGAAAATTGTGAAAAAAGTGGAAAAACTGTTCAGTAAAAACGCTCTTCCGGTTTACTAATTTTCTTCAATCTCGAAATTTAGGCAATCTATTTATTTCTAATTAATTTTGTTTGGATGGTAGAATTGTATAGTCAACTACGACAGCACTTTACAGAAAAACATAACCCCATCCCTCTCCAAAAAAAAAATCCCTTAAATGACTTTACCCGAAGAAATGTTAGTTGTAGCTTTTTATATGTGTAGTTACACACATACCAAGTTTAAAAAGAAAATGGACTCGTTTTAGATAAAATAGCAGAAAAATGAAAAATACTTTATAATAAAAACGCACTTCCGGTCATCCGAATTTTTTTCAAACTCGGAATTTCAATAACATATTTAATTCTAATTAATATTATTTAGATGATAGAATTGTGTAATAAACTGAAATAGCACTCTAGAAAAAAACCGTAACCCCAGTTCTCCCTCAAAAGTGTCCTTAAATGAATTTTTCCGCAGAAATGTTTCAAATAAAAGTCGTAGATCTTTGTATCTGTTGTTGATATTGCAAGTTTAAAGAAAATAGTCGGAGCCATTTTTGAGAAAATTGTAAAAAAAGTGAAATAACCAATCAGTAAAGTGGTACTTCCGGTTGAGGAATTTTGACAGATGTCAATTTTGATTGTCGGATCCTATGGTGATGCCTAAACGGAATATCAAGTTTGAACTTTCTACGGTTTTTCGTTTTTGAGCTATGCTGTTCACATACTCACAGACACCATTTTCTAAAAACAACTTTTTTTGGGGCTCAAGGAATGTCAAAACGGATATTTCCGGTGAAAACTCGATATAGAAAATTTGACACGATTACAATACTAGGAGTAAGACTAAGAGTAAGAGAAAGTAAAAAAATACCTAATTTACTCTAAGATCCTCAAAGATCTTTTAGTTCTATCGACCCCTTCCAAACTTAGATGAAATGTAAGATAACATGTCGAATCTAGAAGTGATCAATCCAATCATGTTACGAAGCTCGAAAAGATAAAATACACATAAACTGAACACTTAACCTCAGTCCCAAAAACACCAGTTCCAAAAGTATATTTTCAATTTCAAAAGCTACAAAATGTACAAAATTATGTCAATATATTCAGGCAGGATTAGGACCTAAAACCAGGACTAACAGCAAACAGGAATCAGATGATCTAGATGAAGACGGATAGCAAGCATATTTCACTATAAATTTAAACTCAGATGAAGTCCAACACCAGCATCGATCAACGCATAGCTTCACAGTCCACCCCTGTAACCACACAGTTTCCTATACTGAAGATAATTAATTGCAATTCCAGTAAATTTATTATAAACACATATAAATATTGTTTTATAATGTATTGAAAACTATAAATTTGGATGAAATATAATAATAAAAACATAAAAAGTTCAATTGGTTCTTCTAGAAGACATAATGGCTTACAGGAGGATATAAAATGTAGTAAAGTAAACTGAATAAGAAACGTAAATCTATTGCTATAAATCATTTGTAATGTCCATTATTTTCTTAGCATGCCTGCATCTTCCATGCAATAAACAAACAAATGTGTGAATAATAATATCTTGCATATCTTTAACTATCGCTGCCTCTTGATATCCTCTACAGATTTATAAATAATTTATTTTTTCGAGTCCCGTCTAAATATGTTAAATATCCCGTTTAAGAATTCTATAGGTATAACTAAAAATGACAAATAAGTAAACTTTTATTTTAATTTTTATAACAGTATAAATAAATATTCAGAAGTTCTCAAACAGCTGTTTGTTTAGATTTTAACTGTGCTGCTAAATATAAGCCAAGCTTAAAGTTGATCGTTATTCAGTTTAATATGGACGTTCGGGTTACAATTTGTAAGTTGAAGTATTCATTTAGTAACTAACCTAACT
Organism: Triatoma infestans; assembly: GCA_011037195.1. NCBI lineage: Eukaryota > Metazoa > Arthropoda > Insecta > Hemiptera > Reduviidae > Triatoma > Triatoma infestans. The sequence continues at coordinate 5,536 of JAAEAF010004039.1, read as the reverse complement.
TAAAATACACATAAACATTTCAGTAATAAAAAATTAACACCTGCCGGCATACCTACGCAAGCTTCTTAACTGGTGTCCTTGCAATGTTCCAATGATCCGGAAATCCCGTACAAAATTTGTTTGACATAAAGATAGACACAAACCTTCAGATCTCCAAAATGTCTAGCTAGATGGATGTGTAAGCCGAAGTTGCTAAAAAGCCCCAATCCATGGCTTTCTTAAAAGAAATTTCTTACGGCTCCCTTACATTCTGTGCTTGTACATTGTGAGTAGAGATTTAAAAAAACAGCAATAAATTGTGTCTAACAGTGCGGTCCTTAGATTTCCTCTTCCTAGGAGCCTCTACAGCTCACTGTCCGGTGATGAAGCACTTTCGAGAAAATTACAATAAACTCCGAAACCTATTGTATAAAAAGCACACTTCCGTTAACCGATTTGCTTCAAATTTGGAGTTCTAATAATGGTTCTATTGTTTATTAATATCACATAGGTTGTAAAACAATACATGATATTAATAGATGTGGTACTTTGAAGGAAAGCTGAAAGTTAGTGTTCTCCCAGACCCCCCCCCCCAAATAAAAATAAATTTGTCCAAAGTTGTCTGGCCGCGAGACAATGTGTGAACGATGGATGTTGAGTGTCGATGGTTGTTCGAATGGCGTTTGATTGGCAGCCGGGTACGCCTTTTTAAGCGAGCGGCTGGACTAGCCACTACTCTATCTTCTCCCTGGTAGGGAAACATGAGTTGTGGTGGCATGATATGTTTAAATTATATACTTCCCTACTAATATAGTTTCTGATTAATCTCTGATCTAACCTTTCTGGTATTAATATAGTTACTTCGTAATATTTACTACTGGTACAAAAAATTTATAAAAATAAAATTCTATATTGTTGTGGTGGTTGGTTCCGCAGAGCTGGAAAGCATCAGAGACATTTTCCGTGGTAAACTGCTTCATTTTGATGGGCGTTCGCCCATCTTCAGGATACGTTTTTCAGACAGGGTGACAACACAGCCTTGCACAGAACAAATTTTTGTAGCAATAGTAAGTATTACGAAGTAACTATATTAAAAAGTAAAGTAAAGTAAAGTACTGCCTATTTTTTCAGGCGGGCTTAACGTCCAACTACCAAAAATTAGGTGTCGTGGACGGGGGCGGAAGCACCTACTTTACTGTTAACATTTTTCATACCAATATAAAATTTAGCAGTTATACGCGGGACTCGAACTGGGGTTCTCCATGCTCTTAACCACTACACCAATACCCGCCCCGAAGTAACTATATTAATACCCGAAAGATTGGATCAGAGTGTGTAAACTACATTTGCTCTGTGCAAGTCTGGGCAATGCTTGTCACACTGTCTGAAAAACTCATCCTGAAGATGGGCGAACGCCCGAAACCGGTCGATGACCACAAAATGAAGCAGGTTACCACGGAAAATGTCTCTGATAAATTCTATATGCTTTATAATTACAAAAATAACAAGGAGGTCCGTGACCTATTGGTAAATTACCATTTTAGGAAAAGACCTGACAATTTGTAGATTTCAATTTTTACCAAGGCCCAATCTTTTAAGTAATATACCAATATTAACATCTTCTACTAGTAAGGCCAACAGGAACGGTTTTTTTTTTAACTTTTTTTTAAATCATTTATATAATTCTTTCATTCAATTAAGATTTTTATAGTTTTAACCCAACATTAAATTTTAATAGTTTAAAAGCAAATTATAGTTTCTACTCATTATTTTGTCAAATTACTTATGATTTCACTTTTCTTTTATTTCTTTAGTTATCCAACATTTGTTTTTTTTTTTTTGTTTTTTTGTTTTGTTTTTTTATGTAAATACCTAAAATTAAAAAAGTAGAATAAAAAAAAAAAACATAATTATGAATCTGTTTATAATGACATATTCATTTGACCGCAACCTTCTCCTTTCATGCGTTGATAAAAACATTAAGATACCATTAGTGGTAAACCAGTAGCATATGCGTCCTTCTGGCATGCGCCTAACCACACAGATTCCCCTACTGAGATAATATTATAATATATATATCTGTAACAGTTGTAGCTTATTGGATTTTGGAAAAAAAACAAAAACTGATATATATAAGAGTTATAATTTCTTTTTTAAGATTTCTATTCTTTATTATTTAAATTAGTAATTAGGGCAAACAAAATGTACAACCAGTCTAAACAAGAAAAAAAAATCTGGTGTGAAACACTCACACAACTTTCTCTCACTCCAGTTCTCAAAATTATAATTGACAAATTTTATAAGTTTGTGTACCAAATTTAATGAAATTCGTCGAAAACTAAAAAAAAAACTGTTCAGTAAAAGCGCACTTCCGGTTTACTAATTTCTTTGAAACTCAGAATTTTGGCCATCTATTTATTTCTAATTAATTTTGTTTGGATGATAAAATTGTATAATCAACTATGAGAGCATTTTAGAGAAAAATATAACCCCACCCCTCCACTAAAAGTGCCCTTAAATGAATTTTTCCCTGAGAAATGTTTTAAATAAAAGTTGTAGATCATTGTATGTTTAGTTTAGGTAGGAAGTTTCAAGAAAATCGGCGTAGTTATTGTTGAGAAAATTGCGAAAAAGTGAAAAAAATCGTTTAGTAAAGTGGTAAAGTAAACGTACTTCCGGTTATCCGATATTTTTCAAACTCGGAATTTCAGCAACACATCCAATTCTAATTAATATTATTTAGATGGCAGAACTGTCTAACAAACTAAAATAGTACTTTAGATGAAAACCTGACCCCTCCCATTCTCGAAAACTAACCTTAAATTAATTTTCCCAGAGAAATGTTTCAAATAAAAGTTGTAGCTCGTTTTATGTGTAATTGATATATCAACTTTGAAGAAAATCGTTGGAACCATTTTTGAGAAAAACGCAAAAAAAAAAAAAAACTAGTAATGTGGTACTAGGAATTTTGACAGATGTCCCACTGCCAGATGCCATGGTGATACCTAAACGGAATATCAATTTTCAACGGTTTTTCGTTTTTGAGCTATGCTGTTCACATACACACACACACACAGACCATTTGCTAAAAACCACTTTTTTGGACGCAGGGGACCTCAAAACGGATATTTCCGGTGAAAACTCGATGTCGAAAATTTGACACGATTACAATACTTCCTCTTACTAGGAGTAAGAGAAAGTAAAAAAATACAAAGAAACCAAATTACTTTGGAATTTAAACTATATACAGTATTTCCCGTTGAATAAAAATCTTATTTCAATTAAAATTAGTTTTTTATTTTCTCTTAATTCCATAAAAGGAAGTTTTCTAAAATGTTAAATTTTTGGAAATCAAGTTTTCATGTAAAAAGGATGTTTTGAGAGCCCTAGAAATGTTTTAGTGAATGTGTTATAAGAGTATAGTGTGCGAATAAAATACCTCGAAATGACAACAACAAAAAATCGTTCAAACATGATATTCCGTTTATAATATGAGGGTTTCAGTCAAAATCCATTCAACCGGAAATACGACATTTATGGATAGTTTATTTTCTCGAAAGAACGCTCGAATGATAGATTTTCTTTAAAATATGCCAGCCAACTAACACATACGTACCCTATCATTTTCCTTAGACTTTTATTTGCATAGTGTTTGATAGTAAAATTGAATTTTGGAGATCTCAGGTGTAATTGCAACCTTAAACTTCACCACCTTAAGATACCACCCCCCCACATTGTAAGGTTTAACAGATATTAAACGGTTCGAAGATTTTCTTTTTGATGGGGAATGCTGCTAGATTCCGGATGCTAGATCGGGGTATGTTAGCATACGTTCAAAACTGCCGTTGTAAGGTTTATTTTTCTAGGTTGATAAGACATCATCACTGCTATACAGTACATTCAGGTAGACCTTATTGTCTTGAGAAACAAACAAATAAAATTCCCGTCACATATATTTAAATGGAACTTAAAGGTGAATTTAAATGTTTAATAAGAATTCTAAATAGAAACTTTGTCAAGTAGAATTGTGATAAAAGTTGAGTTATTTACACAACGATTATCTTTACGATAGTCATATAAAAAACTTAATCAAACAAAGTAATAATAATAATAATTTGCCTGGAAAATGTATAATTGTTTGAAAAATGCAGTAAATAAAAATTGTACTTTTTTACTCTGTTTTAATTTTTCATATAATATTTTTAATAATATTTGCAGTCCTTTCATAAGCATCGATGAAAATAAAGATATTTTTGAGGGTTTACGCCTCATCATCAAAATCTATCAATACATTATATAAAATAATTGTATAAGATGGTAGGAAATGGTGGATAAATGGTAGTTGATGATGGTGAATTGATGAACACACGAACTGATTCCTTGCAAGTGAACAAAATTATATATTTCACTAAGCTACTGAGTAAAGTGAGAGGAGTTTATACTTTATAGGAGAGTAGAGGGTGACCGAGTGAAGACTAATGATTGTTGGTAGTGCGATGAATGTAGAATGATGTAGCGTGCTGTCCGTGAGTCTCCTGAAGAGTGGTAAGACTAGTTAGATCTCTTGTTTGATAGAACGGTGGTGAGCTACTGTGGGTTATCTTGATAAGCCTTACAAAGGTTGATGATGAAACTCCTTAAAGTTGAGACTGACTATTAAGATTGTTAAGTCGGCTTTTGTTCAGTTTTCTGACCACTAGAGACAGCTTCTAGATGAGAGACTGGCTGACGAAGATGAAGCCTATTCGTCAGTGAATTTAATGAGCATGAGAGGGTGTAATGCATAGTTGACTTGCTCTTGGAGGCTCAATGGTGGTGCTTCGATGCGTTTGCTAATGAAACTGTTGTGTCTAGCTTTTTATGTGACAAATTTGCTGCTTTGATTCATAATAATGCAATTAATAATTGGACATTCAATAAAGTTATTTTCAAAAATTTGGAAAATACCGAACTGTAATTATTGAAGATTATTGCCTTCTTTATTAACCTTCGAGAAATGTGAGATTATTTAATTTAATTGTAGGTTATTTCTCATATTTTTTTTTAACACAACTATTTTTAAAAAGGAGCTAAAAATTGAATTATTTAAAAATTTATATGTTATTATACGTAACAATTGGAGCTGTTCCAAAGAAGCTGCAATATTTAGATGAATGTAACGGCAAGAGAGAGAACACAAGCCTGACCGAGAGAAAACAGACTCTCTCTCATACTTTCTCACTTAAGCAGGCTAGAGTGGGGAGAACCTGTATATAAGCCAGTGAGAGATCTAGACATCCATCTATCAGATTCAACCATATACATCACATCTGTCATAACTCTACTCTAACCCTTTATTCTATAAACTTTATTCTACCCTTTATTCTACAAGTCCAGTGCAGTTTGTGTAAGCTTATATTATAACAGTGTCTTCATATCTCGTCTAATTAATCAATCCCAATTTCTCTCCTCATCAACTCCGTTGTAATGAACTATTACAATTAACTGCATTTTATTAATTCTACTTAGAATTTATTAATAATTGTTATTAATTATTATAATTGGAACTAGGCACGGG
>JAAEAF010004038.1:0-84654 GCA_011037195.1 Triatoma infestans | reverse complement strand
CCTCACCACTTTAGTGCTCACCTGGCCTTATTTCACATAATACTTGCTATTTTAGTCCAGAAAAAAACCTTAGTAAAATGCGAAGAATTCAATTTAATCATTAGCATTACACTTGCTGAGATTCCTGGTTTTTAAACTTAAATCGCAGCCTATTTTTCTTTTCAATAGTGTGAGAAAGTAAATATTAAAAAAAAAAGTATATTCAGTTAAACGGAAGAAGAAACCTGAAATGTATAGAATTCAGAGAATGTTATGTGATAATAAAAAAAAGAAGAAAGATAATCAAAACGAGACAATGTTCAAAAACTGTTTGACAATGGAAGTGAAATAGAATTTGAAACATTTTATGTAATGACATCTTCTAAAAATGTTTTTCAACAGATAGAATGAGAAAATCATACCACCATCAACCGACAGAAGGAACATCTCAAAACCATTTAGATATTTATCTTCTTTACAATCTGCAGGATAATGTTCACCCACTAACAGTTTAAACACTTGACTAAATCTTTATGTATATCTTTAATGCTTTAGTGTTTTCCTTTTTTAAACATATTCGAGTTTACTGAAACAGATTATTATCGGATTTAACAATGATTTTTAGGATTTTATATTTCTTTTTAGAAATTTATGTTTATTTCATTTGTGATATAATAATGATTTTTAAAATGTAATTTAAAGTTTTCTTAAATTTTATATAGATTAATCTTAATGTGTGTGAATAATTCTCAAAAATTTTCTCTGAAGGAAATTATAGAAAAACTCGATATTGCGACTCCACGAGTTGGAAGATCTGAAGTATATATTATGAGAAATATAGGGCTGAGAATACTTCCCTGAGGAACTCCAACCACCACAGATTGAAAAAAAGAGTTTTTGTTAGAGAGATAAGACATAAGAATTAAATAGTAAGTGTGACGAAGAAGTTTCCACAGCAAATCCGGATATCAAACCTAATTAAATACTTGCGCAATGTAGAGTAAGGCACCCGAGCAATAGCAATATTATACTTCTTTCGCTCAAGAGAAGTGGCTATGATATATACTATCCACCGATAAACAGTGGGGTGGAACCGAATTGATGATGATAAAGGATGCTTTGATAATCAAGAATAGATAAAGCCGTTTAAGGACAAGCTTTTCTAATATTTAGAGAAAATCTAAGGATAGTACTGGACCCGAACCCTGGACTCCGCGTGGCAGGCGAGTGCTCTACCACTGAGTTAATCCCTTCTCTATACAACTGTTAGGATGTCTAAATAAACTGTAAACCATTAGCACAAGGAGACAAGCATTATTGTCATTATACCTGACGTTTCATTATGCCAGTTGACAATTTCACACTGTTCATCAGGACTCCTTGTTTAGATAAAGTCAGAAGTCGAAGAAAATCGAATACAACTTACTGCAGCAAGCTATCGTAGAACAAATTTGTGATCTTTATCACCCTGCCACAAATTCATAAGTTTAAACGTAAAGGCTTGGCCCGAAATATTTGGTACCAAAAACGACTCTAGATTAATGTGGTTTATATAATGCCATGGTCATAACATGTCTCTTTCTTTCTGTGAGTTAATGGAAGAACTCTTCGACCTTGATAAGGTGATATTGAAATTAATCCCTATGCGAGTTTTTACCACCTTAAGAACCCTTCTCTCTACTATCTCATGCCCAAAAAATCTTTCTGTCCACATGGAATGAATCACAATCGACAACCTAATTTGTCTACGCACTCGAGCAGTCAGAATATTGACGAAATTTTAATTTTCAAACGAAAACTTATAAACGGTAACCTTTATTTTAAACGTTAAAAAAGTGCTATGGACATTGATAATAATCACTGACGTCATTGTTCACTATAAAATACTAAATCAAATAATAAATTATATAAAATGATCCGCCCACACTTTAATGTATATATAGTACTTTTAATTTCTTTGTTTACCAGTTCATAACAAGATTTACCGAGCTATATGGTTATCATAATTTCTGATCTAAGATATCTTGCAACCATAACACAGTTCTATTAAATATAAAGCAAAGCGTTATTTATTAATTGTGCGTGTTAGAATATGTTATCATTATGTTGTTATCAGGCCAAGATGTGGATCTCTCATTAGTTTCAACATAAATATACAATCTATCGCAGGAGTTTCTGGGGTAGTATACATATAGTTTTTCTTACACCCCTAGTAAGGGAAAGTATAGCGATCATGTGAAGTTTACAAAATTGAGTTTTCACCAATTTGTTTTGAGGTCGCCTGAGTAAGAAATTATGTTTTTAGCAAATTGTCTGTATGAATGAATAAAATATCTCAATGACGAATTATCGCAGATAGCTCAATTTGGTATTCCGTTTAGATAATTTCCCACCGTATCAGACACAAAGTTTTTGGGAATCCATCAAATGGAAGCCCGACTTTACTGCACGTTTTATTCAGTTAGTTTTTTGCGTTTGTTCCCGAAAACGGCTTCAACGATTTTCTTTAAATTTCGTTAACTATCTGCGCAAACTATCTATTTTATTTGAATATTTTGTCGGAAAAATTGTAGAGGAATTTGGGGAGGCTGCCATTTAAGTTTAAATTTAAATTGCGGCTACCAGCATTGTTGGCTGTGTCAGAGGGAGCTCCACTCAGGCAGATATTTTTAACCCCTACCCCTTTTTTTTTTATCACCAGCCCAACTAAACTACAGTAAACATTGCAATTCTAAAGAAAATTGTTTTAATTAAATTATATTAATTGCACTAAGAGAAAAGTTGTGTGAGTGTTTCATATCCGAATTTTTAGTTAATATTTGCCCATTAATTTTAAAATTGCAATTTTGTAAAAGGAAAAACTTAGGTCTACGTGTTGCTGGAGAACTTTTATCTAGAAAAGAAATATTGCCCATAAATAATCCCCACAATTCTAGAGGCTTAGATAAACCAGACTAAGAACCCCGACAAGATTATTCTTGCGCCCAAGAAAGCCTGTTCGGAATTTGCACGGTAAATGCTTAGGTAATACAATATTTCATATTACAAATATTTGAGGACATGCCTAGAATTGAAACGGATCTCAGTATTATGTACAGTAACATTACTGTTCAAACTAATTTGTCTTCATTTTGTAGTCACTAGTTAGTCCCTAATTCCTCCCATCATCAAAATGTTTGCGATTGTCAAACAACAAAATGCAAAATCAGGATTCACGCTCCAGCACTAACTATACTTTTGCCACCAATAAATATAATTTTACTCTTATCTTTATAAGTATCAATCTTCGGATAAATAGAACGAATGACAGTTCATAAAACACCTGCGTACATTACCCAATTATTAAATGGTTTACACAAATTTCTGGTATGAGTATTCTTGAGGATGTTGTCCATAAAAAAAAAAAGGAAATTAACCATGACTATATTGGCAAGGAAAGTGCCCGGTTCCCTTGCCTGCAGGGATCCGTTTATTTACTTGGTGTTCAGGTTCTCAAAAAGAATTACTTTGTTAATACTCTCTATGAGTGATTCAGTTTCTCTCTTTATGTTTGCGATAATTGATCTCTTTGATTTTATTGAAAACAAAACATTGCTATTATTTACGGTCGGGTACTGAATGTTTCGATATTTCTACCATCTACAATTATTTATATGGGCAGAATGATTCAATGTTTTTGAAGTAATATATGTAATTTGGATACATAATATTGTATGTAATAAAAGTATTTAGGCCAAAAATAGATAAAAGTAGAATTTCTCTCATATAGACTCATATAGGGAGGCACTACTCACTGGACTAGTAGAAGATATGAAATGTTGGTAAATAGCGTGATGAACTAACACAGCTGGAGACTATTGTGATTCTTGGTGATGTAGATTAGATGTAGCTAACTGTATTCAACTACAACAACAACATCATGGCATTCGGTAGTAAACTAGAGTGTATATATATACATTAATTTAGTGACTTATCCAGGACTAGTATTGTATGCATACAGAACTATATAAGTAGAAGACAAACATACATACATACACATATATACAAGAGAGTCTGGTGGGAAATAGTTTGATCTCTATTTTTCAATGATATTTTCTGTGCCTGGTTTACTCTCTAACATAAGTACAATATGAATTATAGTTTCTGCATGTCCAAGTCCTGCTGAGATACTTTATTACTTCCTACTGTTCATTATCCAACTTAACAAAACATAACTGAGATTAAAGTTAACTAAATTGAATCACCCATTACAATGCACTATTACTAATCAGTGTATTAATAATTTTCCCATATTAATTCTATTGTTTTCATTCAATTAAATCTCCACAAAAAACAATAGTTCATAAAGCAAAGTAATGAATAGTACAAATGTACTACAGAATACTGAAACTGCTGAATTTTGGATTTCAACTAACTGGGTCAGCCCCACATGGCTTCCAAAACTCTAAACTCTTTAAAATTTATTTACTCGCTATAAAAGATTCGATTTTGTCTGCTAATCCACCAATTCATCACCATGTCTTTGTTTTTTCTTGATAATCTTATCCTTATGTAGGCTGTGGTAGTTCTTTTATTAGGATGGATCAATTATTTGCCAAAAAAGAACAACTATTGTAAAAGCATCACCTATATGATTGATTAATTAATCTCATTAAACTTTTCATTTTATTAAGTAAGATAATATAAACCTCAGCCTTTATCACAAAATCTTTCTTTATAATACAGGCTGTAGAAATTTTATATTTCTTTTAACCAAACAAGAGCAATTGAGGATTCTTCAAAATTACTTAATTTTTTCCCGGCAAAGAAGTGGTTTCTACAGCTTTCTCAGACTGAAGAGATTAAGTATAAACAGTTGAGGAGTGAAAGTAATTAGTATGGTTGATGACTTGATACTTATTGCAACACCTATCATAGATCCCGCAGAGAAGATGAACTTTATAACTTTATGGATTCAGCACACTTACATGCTTTACTCTACCATGCAAAACTTCTTCCACTTAAACATTATATTATATAGAAGTTAAGCAACTCTGATGAGCAAAGGATTTAAAACAAATCCCCTAGGTCGTGGATGAATAGCCATTCCTTCTTCATATTAACAATAAAGACATCGTTTATACTAATTTTTTCCTAACAAGCGTCCTTCCAACAAAAAGTAGACTGCTGACGGGGCCCATTATATTCCCCGTTCATTCTTACTCTCTCTCTCTCTCTCTCTCTCTAGGGAATCATTAATAAACATTCAATTTCTACTGTGAGGAATTGACGATTTTTTTTTTTATTTAGGTGCGTCAACTTTTCTGATTATTGGCGCCCGGAGTTTTCTCACTGCACTGCTGGCCTCTGGACAGTGTTCTCTAACTATAGACAACACTGTCCACCACCTGTCAGTGAGCTGTAGGGGCTCCTAGGAAGAAAAAAATCTAAAGGTAGCACTGGACTCGAACCCGGGACCTCCGCATGAAAGTCCAACGCCACCGAGCTAATCCCTTCCTTGATATTAATTTAATGATGTTTCTCTGAAAATCGAAAACTAGAGAATTTGGGTCAATATGTCGTATAGTGCTGGCCTTCGCTACCACTATGTAGCATCCAAGATGTTCGCGTTAGCCACATGAAGGCTTTAATAACTTAGAGCAAAGAGACAATCTAAGTAAGACTTTACTTCTGCTATAATTTACGTATATGCACGCAGATTTTTAATTACAAAAATATTGACAGATTTAACTTTCAGATTGAACATAGTTTTTACTTTCAGGGTCTCAGTTTTTGGACATTCAAATGCTGGAGAAGTTCCATACGCTCATTTGGATAATTAAATTGAAATCTTATTAAAAAGAAAAACATTCGATAAACTGTAATTTTTAGTTTGGTTGAAATTTAAATCAGATTGATTAAAACATAAATTACTGAAGAATATAATTAATCACAAAGATTTCAATATGTAAGTCAAATAGTGTTGTTACCTTAGCTATTACAAAAATAAAAGTGACGTCAAACAGCCTTACATATTTTTACTATGAAGAATATTAAAAAAAAATAAAACAAAACAAAATAAAAAATTGCACTTCCTTAGGTTGATGGCACCTAATTTACATGTTAATTCCAATTTACTGGCTTGGATCAAAACCACTCCAAGGTAATTGGTTTCCATGGTATTTTGTTATAATCGATTTTCATCGATTATTCCTCTATCAGGTTCTATTAATTAAACGAATAGCCTTGTTGGGTTTAGTGTTAAATTAAGGGATTTTGTGTTGAGCAGTTACTTTAGAAGCTAAAAGGATTTTTATTGTTAAAAAATAAATTCTAAAGTTTGCACTGCTATAATATGAAAATTTATAAAATCTTATAATGTTTATAGATAATTGATTTTAATTTCTAATTGTGAGTTATTAAATTCTAGACTAAATAACGATTGTTTTGGTACAATGATATTCTCACCTTTAAACCAACTTTAAGGTAGTTAAGTTACAAAAAAAAAAATGGTTGATTCATTTATTAATTAGTTGAACTATTAAACATTTTAGAGACTGGTCCTGGAAGGAATGAGGTCCTTTCTCAGAGTAAATTGATTCCAAAAGTTATGGTCAAAGTCGCTCAGATACCATTTACAGTAAGAGTTTTTCTGTTTTTTGCGATTTATTGGAAAAGCGGCTCGAACGCTTTTCTTTAAAATTCTATTGGTTTTATTTGAAATACTTGTTGGGGAGTTTATTTTCAGACGGATTCTTTGGGAATGGTGAGATTAAATTTCTCTTAAAAGTGCCATTTTCTGTGTATTTTACAATTATACTACCTGAATGATGTTATTGTAAATTAAATATAAGGAGATATACCGCAAGTAATCAGAACAGAACAATAATAGGAATTAAGTTAGAGAAGAGAATAAATGAGTAAAATGAAATAACAGAAAGAAGAATAGAATGTTGCTTCTTGTAAATAAATGTTAAAAATCAAACTCAGCGACCAATTCTTTTCTTAATCTTCAAGTTAACTGGGCATAATGTCTCAGCAAAAGCCGATCACTTTCATTCTGTAGGGTCACAAATTTTTCTTTATAGAGAAAGTAATTTCTTCGAAAAATTTTATCTGAAACTCTCTAAGGACAGGGCAGACAATCCACAAAAGTCATATATATATATATCCTCTTTATGTGGAGGACACAGATAGCACTCGTCCCTGTCTTTTGGGTTATATGGTTTGTTGTTCAAAACTCACCTCGAAGCTTCAAAATCCAACGATGTGAACTTAATTTTAAAGAATTTACCTGGAAGGAGATTTCCACCTCGGACATCATATGCGAGCTCATTATACAAAAGGTATCTTCGAGATTGATTTCCCTTTGAGTAGAATCATCCGACGTTCAGCTATTATACAGGGATGAAAGCTCACCTCAGTGTCTGGCTCAAATGAGGCAAAGCAGTAAGACGATCTTATAAGTGAGCAGCATAAACTTCTGCCTGAAGATGTCGTAGATGCTGTATTTTATTGTTTCATGAGCCACCAACTTTGATTAATAGATAATTAATAGAGAAGAACGGTAAGGAATAATGATTTTTGACAAAGGATCGCCAAGCAAATCCTCCAGACCTGGGCAGCATAACAAGTTCACGGCACAGAATTAAAATCACGAATTTTAACCCCAACAGGCAAAGTTCTATTAGAATTTGCAAGTTTCCAGATATTGTTCAAAGCAAATTTTGCTACTATAACTTTCTCGTTAAAATGAGTCTCGAAAGAATGTGGGGAGGTTAAATAACTTCCACAAAACTTGTAGCAGTTAACTACATCAATCTGTTCGGATCTACACTACCAACGATCAAAGGACTTTAAGGGGCCATTACGAAATACCTTCTTTTTATGTTTCTTTAAATTTAAATTAAGATTCCATATGTCATCGTATTATTCATGTTTACTTTCATTAAATTGCAAATCACTGGCGGACTAAATATTTAATAAAAATTCAGAGCTTCAAGAAAATTTATCAATTATAATTTATTATATAAATTGTAGTTAGAGTGTGTTTCACAAGTTATTCTTTTGAAAACTATAATCTTGGTCTAATAATGTATGTTTATTAACTTAATGTAGTTAACAGATGAACGTTAGTTACTATAGGAGACAAAGCAAGTACTTCAAAAGTAATTATGGGCAATTCACTAGAGGAAAGTCCATCGTTTACTAACGATTTCATTGCTTGAACATTTGTCAGCATTTTTGTTCTATTTCACTTCCAGCCTCCCACACAATATTCATAGCATAATAGCACAATTACATGTTTGTTATTTTTTTCAATATTTGCATATATCACAAATTTCTACTGACAACAAGATGCTATCATTTCTACAATTATTTTTTAACAATTTGTTTTGTTTTTTTAATTATTAGTTTACATTTAATAATTTTGGGAGGAGATGTAAAGGAGCCCGTTGCACTACAAATTACACGGCGTCGATGCCTTTCAGGAGCGAGCCCCTAGCCTGGTTAAGATCCCTAAGGAATCTTAATATCCTGGAGGGCTGCTCTAGGGAGAGTATGTTCCCCTTCCCTTCCTGGTAATACCCAAGTTCCTGAATCTTCTCTGAATGGCAGCATCACAGTCTGTTAGGAGATGTATTGGAGTTTTCTCCAACTTCCCACAGAATCTGCACATGCTGTCACTTTCCAAGCCGACTTCGTCAGGTGTCCGTGGGTCTACTTCCGAGAGAAAATCCGTAAGAATGCGGAGCTTATTCTTACTGAGGCTGATGCATGCTTCCGATCACCCTGGGTTATAATTCCCCAAGCAGATCTTTGCCTGCCTTAGTCATGGGAGGGAGTACCAGAGTTGAGACCTTCTCGTATCCTCCGCCTTCTTGAGTTCCTTTAGGAGAGATTGATCGCTGACCCCACAAAATGGTTCAGGCCCATTCATTAAAGTTCCATCACCTTTCCTTGCCAGAGTGTCGTCGTCCATCTCATTCCCTTCAATGCCAACATGACCTGGCACCCAAAAGAAGGTGACTTTGTTCTCCCTGCTCAGGTCATCAAGCTTACCTAGGCATTCCCAAACTATTTTAGAGCTTATAACATGGGAGTTCAGTGGTTTAATGGCTGCTGGCTATCCGGAAATGATTACAATTTCCTAGTTCCGTTATCCCCTATCGAGGGTTAATTGAACGCATCTTCAGTTGCGAGTATTTCCGCCTGGAAGATGCTGGGAAACTTACCCATGGGTTCTGAGTGTTTGGTTTTTAGCCTTCGAGGGTCTTCGATCCATCTGTATACCATTTTATGGCATGTTCTGTGATACCAGCCAGAGCAGTCCATAGCTCCACTCTCATTTAATAATGAATATATCTTTAATTATTTAATCACTTTAAAAACGCAGTCAAATTATCATTGGCTTTTAACTCATCAACAAATTTTCATCAAAAATGCACCAGGCTTTGACCTAATTAAATCTTATTTTCCTAAAGAAAGCATCACAGATATTTTCCATAACAACCATTCCTAAAGAAAGCATTAGTATTCCTCATAACAATATATAATTCATCCATCTTCCAATTACTTTCTTTAAGAATGGAAAGCTACTTATTGGCTTATCGACCAGGAAGTTTCCAAAAAAATACACCAAATAATTTTAAAGTGCTTTTTATTCAAACACTTCAGGGGCTCTTCTAAATTAAGAGAAGTTTGGAAATCTTGTTACAACATCTTCGATTATGTCTGTTATATATTATAGTTGTAATCTACAATAAAAATGTTATCCAAAGCCAATAATCCACATCCTCTACTGACATAGCATTGTCCGATAAGTCTCTTTTCTCTGATACATTACCAGAGGTCTTTCTAGGTTTTTAATATGACAAGCCGATCAACAGGTTCCACTTCTTCGTACACCTGATCCAAAAACATTAGGCGAACATGCGATACAAATTTTCCATTACCATCCATTAATAAATAAACTTTCCTCACTATCTGTCGCAAATAATTCCCCACGACGACCGAGACGATAGTAACCCTCGAGATCTCTTATGAGACCTGACCTGGAAAAAGGTTGAGTATGTACAATGTTATGCCATCCAGTGGCATATACTTTGCTATCATTGTAACTTAATCTCTCTTTATTATTGTTGCTGGTCACGTTAGCGTAACATCAGTTTTAAATTTTTTTAAATAAATTAAAAAAAAAACAAAGGAACGTAAACTTCCAAAAAGTTGATAAAACGCACAGTTTCGTAAATAATAGTTCATCAAATCAATTTCCATTCTCAGCATTACCTTCACTCGTATTCTTCATAGAAAAAAATACGAGCGTATACTTTAAGCTATAAAAACTAGTTACAGAAATTAGGAGGGATCTTGTTGACTGATTTATCACAAGATGCGCTTCTTACTGATTATAAAGCAACTCCAGTCTATATTGTGATATATAGGGCCAAACTAATTGTAACTTCTCACCTTCTCCAACTTGATCATACTGTTTTTGTTTTTGTTTTTTTTTAATTTTTTTATTTGTACATTCACATCTGTTACATATGGATCGTTAATTTTTCTGTTTTTTCTATTATCATGTGCTAAATCACATACTGTTAAACATTGTTAATAATTCTAAACAAGACAGTATTCCAATTTCAATTTGATGTTTACGAATGGAATTTTGGAAAAATTTCATTAAAAATACTAAAAAATAAGTAGTGTATATCAACATCAATTTTATGAAGATAATTTCGGGCAACTTGGGTAATTGATGGAAGATTATAATCGGTAAGGCAAGATTAGAGAGGGACTGAAAACATGAATTTTACCGATGCAAAAGACTATTTCTAAAACCTGACATTATGCAATACTTCCTTAGCAGTTAAAGTAAAATTCACTTTGCACTAATTTGGTATAGTTTTTTTTATGACTGCCCGCAATATCTACAATTCTGTTTGGTTTTTCGCGCAAATACAATCTTCGCCGGACGCGCTGGCATTCGCAAATATTGCTTTTAGCTTTAGTTTTTATGTTCTTAGCCAATAATATAACAATTTCCAATGTTTTTTTTTACATATTTTCAAGCCTAGCACTACTTATTATAATCAAACATTAATGTTGCGTGTAGTTCAGCCCAGAAAGAACGTCTTCAAAATAAATTTTTTCGGGCAAAAGTTTCAAACGAAAATGATTGGTTGATAACAGAGTTTGTTTATAGAAACCTGTTAGAGTAATTATTAAGAAAATTGAAAAAAAAGGAGCTATTTTCTTCAAACTAGGAATTTATGTCAACTGTTTTGTTCTTATTAATACTATATAGATGATAGAATCGTATGAACTGAAATGGCACATTAAAAGAAATCCTAACGTCACCTTTCACCCAGAAACTCCCTAAACTAAATTTCTCCGACAAAAATGTTTCAAATAAAAGTGTTCGACCTTTTTATTATGTAATGTTTAAAGAAAATCGTTGGACCGTTTGAGAATAAAAGTTACAAAAAACTGAATAATCTAGTAAAGTGATAATTTTGGTTGAACGACTTTGTCCAAAATTTTGTTGTAAAGTCCCCTCCTGGTCCCCCAATAAACGAAGCACCAAGTTTCTAGTTTCTATGACTTTTCGCTTTTTTGAGTTTTACTAGACAACGCCGACGCAACTGCTAAAAGAAAAAAAAAAAAACACTTACGTCTCAAGCGGTCTTCAAAATATGTATGTCTCTCAAAACATGTATAGTAATCACGAGGAAAAAATATATAGTTTGTTTTAATGATTTTTTTAAAGGTGGGCGATTATTTTAAACTTTATACAAGTTTGCGAAACTTTTCCCATTGTATGCAAAGAGTATTATAACAGAAATCATGATAGAAATAACTAGTAAAGAACAATGTGAAAAAAACGTGGAGTATCAAAGTAGTAGAGTATCAGAGTAAAGTATGAGTATCAGAGTAGTAGTCACGGCTTTGATGAAATAAAAGAGAAGAAAATTGTTAAGTTTAAATTTAATTTGTCTTTCCACGCATTCAATTGGTCACATTCATGGAAAAACTGAAAAATGTTAAATATATGTATATAAAAAAATACTTTTTACTATTATTATTATTACTATTATTATTATAGTAAAGTGATTGCAGAATGGTGAAAATTATGAATGAAAGAAATTTGTCAACATAATGTATATAATATAGTCACTAGATTTACATAATAAACAGGAGATGTCACGTGGGCCACCCACGTGATTTGTGTTTTCTTAATGAAGTCATCTTTTCTTTCATTTATTGTGGATTAGCCTTAAGGTATATATATTTCATTTCATTTTTCTAAGATGTCATCTTTCAGAAAGTTCCTTTTTCTTGACAAACATAAAAAAAAAAAATAAAATGATATAACAATTTAAAAGATACAGCCATAATATATACACAGTGTTGTGGGTAGGTGTTAAGAGCCCCGGGTAACATTAACTTAGTTATCCTGGGGGTAGAAAAAACTAAGAATAACAATATATTGAATAGGGTTGATTGCGTTTTATGTTAAAGCCGTAACTAATACTAGGACAATAGAGTATAGGTCGTCTATGTTAGTTGGTCTCCAGTTCATAGCTTTTAAAGTAACAAAGTATTGAAGGGAAAAGAAGGACGATGACGAAGTATGTGATGATAAAGAAGGGAGAGAATGAAAGAGAAATAGACTGAATAGTGAACTCTGGTTTTCTAATAATGTAAAGAGAACGATAAAGAGGCAGTGAGACAAAGAAGATGAGAGTGGAGGGCAGGCGGTGTTCAGGCTTGTGGGTTTATTGTGAAAAAAAAAATCACCCTTCTCCGGACGGTTATAGACGATGTGTGGATAATTGGAAGCGTGGAGATTAACCAGCCGAATAAGAAGAAACTATCTAGAAGTAGAAATAGAAGATAACTTGTCGAAAGATATTTTCTTTTTATAGTAAATAGTTTCACAGTAAGTATACCTTATTTAGATCACTATTAACTTCTAGCTTCACTAAGCAATAGCTATTTAACATTATAGTATATATATTTGATGCTTAATAAACTTGTAAATTATATTAAACAAAAACAAATTAAGTTTTGGTTAATGAAACTTTTCTTAATCAACTTTTTATCAGTTTATATCAAAGGCCAAATATTGACTTCAGAAACGGTGAAAACAGATCGCGAATCCACAACTTTCAGGTAGAGTAATCACGAAGAGGTGGCTGTAGTACCAAACGCTTTGGAAGACAATATAATAAGATGTAATTTTCTATAATAGGTTTGTTTGTTGTTTGGGTATCCAGTTTAAATCAACAGCTTGACCACAGTTTTAGCAACATAACCTTTTTTTAATCATAGATGTGATGGCAGTTTATTAGGAATATGCACTTTAGAAGAACAGTGTTAAGTGACAACGGGTTCTAGTTTCTGAGGGAGTGAAACCATCTGCAATTCACTTCTGAATGCTTAAGCAATAAGGTGTAAATGTATGAATCGTACGAATTTCTTACCAATATAAAAGTGAATAAGTTTGTCTGATTTGCAACATGCGGTACAATCAATCGAGTTTTTATTCCATTTTTTGAATTTCGCATTGATGCTCCTATTGAAGAAGAAAGCCGAGTTACAATAAAAGAAAGAATACTGGAAATCTGAAAAATTCACATGTTCTTAAAGAGAAGAGTTACTCTTTGCAGAAGAAAGCCTTCACCAATGTACTGTGCAAGCAACAACTTGAAACTAGGGAAACTTTTTAGACTGGGTTGTTCTGCCATATCTCTCTTAGTATCCGGACACTTACATTCTCACATTTCTGTCCGATCAAGTAGATATTACTTGCAAGACAAGTTTCATAACAATGAATTATTTGAAATAAATGTGTAAAACTGCCTCATACTTCAAGACTAAGATTTTTTTGATGTGGTATAAACAAATTAGCGGGGAAATAGTACAAGTGTTTAAGGATTAAATCGAAAAAAATGAGTAAATTCTGATTATCATTTAATACATCATATTAATACTAGTTACCACTTTATTATTGATCACCCTCATATATTCAAAATTACATTTTAAGCTAATCTCATATATGAAATATTTGAATCTCATACAAAATGTTTGGAAGAGATTACCAGAAATTGTGTTTCTTTGGGCGCGATTTTTGCAGATGGCCGGGAAAATTCGCAACTTTTCCTGGATGTCGGCACCATCCCGGATGTAGGATACGTGGCAACCTAGATAATTGAATATATCAATTTGTTCGAACAACCTATCATTTATAACTATTTTTGATACAAGCGGTTAGGCGGGCGGAAGGCCATTCATTAGTGAGTCATCAGTTTGTGTGTAATATTTAAAAAAAAAAAATCGTAGAGCACTTTCGAGAAAATCGCAAAAAGCTAAAAAAAACAAAAAACAATAAAGTCGGAAAAGTAAAAAATTCTAAGACACAAATGAAACCGGAATATCGTTTCAGCTTTTCTGGCGATTATTACAAACACCTACCTACATAATACATATAGATTTTGCTAAAAATATTTTTTTTCAGACTCAGACTCAAAACATATATTTCTGATGAATACATCATTACGAAACTAACACACCTATCGCAATAGTCAGTATTCTTTTACGCAGAAAGAATTTAAAATTCCATAAGTTTGTGAGATTACACACTTTGAAGATTTAAATCATTCTTCTAGTTATAAGCGTAAAACGTAATATGATTTCCAATAAATCCTAAAAAGAGATATCAAACTACGTAAAGAAAGACCTGTTTTTTTTTTTTTCTTAAATGGATAAATGATGGAATTTTCCAGAATTCCATAGAAACGGAAAATGGAACAAATAGAAATGTTGCTGTCAATCGTTTGTTTAACAGTTAGTTTGTAACAAGACATGAAATATCTAGAACGACAATTGAATTTAAACTGTAACAACATATCTCATTGTTTAGATCGTAATTTTATATAATATTTATGATTAAGGCGTCACCCAGACGGCAAATTTGTGTCTGATATTGTTTTTTTTTTTTTTGTCTATTTTGTTTTGTATTTAAAATAACATATTAAAGGCGGTGATATTTTAATTTGCTTAATATAACAAAATCTATTTGAATCTTACCATAACATCAATAGTAACTACGGCCATTATATTTTATTCTGAATCATTTATCAGTAAGCCACCAAAAAAAATTGTTTACTTAATTCTTAATACTTGGGATGATTATCATGTGTGACTTTGATTATAATGGAAAGCCTTGATTTTTTATATATTAACTTATCTTAATGAGTCGGGTAAAATGATTTCCTCTCCTTAAATAGTAATAAAATTTTAAGAAATACAAAATCTTGCAGGAAAAATTCATAATAGTTTTTTGCAGTTTTTATAATTATTGATAAACTTTCTTCGGACTTAGAATTTTTACCAACTGTCTATATATGAATAGATATATATTCGTATATGATTGTGTGAGAGTGTATTGGTGAATGGATGGTGGAATCAATCAGTTCACTTAACTAGATCTATTTTTACAAGACGAATTTAACTATATTCTACTCCATGTGACAGTGTTCCAATGAAACACTAGTAATTGGGTGAATTAATGATATGCCTCTAAATTAAAGCTCACCTACAAAAACCCTCTAAAATAAATATCACTGGAAAATAAAAAATGATTAGATATAGGTATATATTTATTAAAAAACAAAAACAAAAAAAACAGTAAACATTCTAAATTTAAAGAAAATCTTTTGAGTTGTTTTGAGAAAGAATTGAACTAAAAATTAAAAAACTAAAATTCAAAAATGACGCACTTTTCTCGGGATTCTGAAGGAAAAAATCTCTTGCTGGTATCTGAACGGAATAATATCAAATTTAAGCTTCCAGTTATTTTCGCTTTATGTATGAGAAACAGACACATACACACACACATATGTATATATATATATATACTTTCAGATTTCATTCCCTAACAATCTCTTTATTACGTACTAGAGGAATCTCAGTACGTAAACTTCCGGTAAAAATTCCATTTCTAAAGTTTTGACAGATCACAGTATCTTTTCCCAATATAGCTAAAGAAAGTAAAAATTAATTCATCTTATGAAATTAACAACTACAGTTGCATTAACATATATACCTTGATTGATGCTGTTGTTGGTATTGATGTTGTTGCAATTGATGTTGATGTAACAAATTTTGTTCAGTATGATGATGATGATAAACTAATCCTCCAGCCATTCTGTCTATTTTATACACTATCTTTGATCATTAAATATTAAGTATACATAGATTTATCTTAAGTTATTTAATTGTTTAATTTTTTAAATGATACTAAACACAATTTCACCAATTATAAAAAGGATGGAAACACAGACCAAATAAATACACTGATATCCGGATCACAAAATTAATGCTAACAGAGTGTCGTCATCTATATTATAGATAGATGTGAAGGCAGTGGCTAGTTAATAAAAATACACACACACTTCTGTGTATAGTTACCTACCGGCAACAGAAGTATCATCACACGGACCTTCTCATCATTGTTGTACAGGGAGGTTCTACTTCCCCTACTAAACTATATTCCCCTCCACTACTGCTTTTCACCTCTTTTTACACACATACAATCCTTTTTTTTATTACTTTTTTTTCTTTTTAATACAATTTTAAAGTATAACTTAAGTTAATTAATAAACTACTAAGCCTGTATAGGAAACTTACAAAAATGTCTTTCATTTTGTGCATTCGAATAGTCAAATAAGACTTATTATAGAAGACAAATTTAGAAGCAAATTTTCCTCTAACTGGGACGATACTTTTCAAGACAATCGTTAAATATGACGTCGAAAGGTGAAGGCACCAATGCTATATATATAGCCGAGCATTTTTTTATTTTTTTTTTAATTCTTTATAGGCTCTAGATTAATTAACATCCTCAAATCATTGTATGACAATGCTAATATGAAAATTAATACGAGTACTGGATGCACTAATGATATTAAAATTGCAACTCGTCTTTTGCAAGAGTCCCCTAATTAGGGAAGCTTTATTGTTCAACCTGTTCTTATCGGATATAAAGTACTTTTATAAATAAAAATGTCTCAGAAATAAATCTTGAAAATAATAGTAAATTGATTTTATTTATCCTATGCAGACGATATAATCGTAGGGAAGAAAAAAATTACAGAACGCTTAAAATAGATATTCGGTTTAGGAACAGCCATCGCATCTGACAGTAAGGTTTTGGCCTATGGATTTTCAGTTTTTTGCGATTTTCTCAAAAAAAGGCTATGACGATTTTCATAAATTTTGTATGTTATTTGCAGATATAATTTTCTTCTTTTTTTAAAAAAACTGGGAGTTCTGGGGGAGCTGCAACGTTAAGCTTTCCGACTTTGGTAGGCCCAGTATCGGCTCTAGGAAGCACGAGGTCTACGCAAACGTTTTACGTAGGACCCCCGGGGAAAAGTAGTGTATATTCAAACTGACTTCTTTTTTTTTCAATAAAGCTGGCAAAAAATATTGGTATTGAATTTCCAATATCTTTTCTACTTGCGGAACATAAGAATATTTGGAGGAAATAATCATGCACCAACAAAAGATTTTTCCGTTTTTCTATTATGGAAATAAGTTATTAATAATTATTAATATACAAATATCATAACTAATAAAATTAATTTATTATAAAAGGTAAAAAGTATTTCCACAGTAGCAGGTACTAATTGATTTTTTTTTACTACGATTTTACATAAGAGCATGAAAATATTTGCATGCATTACAGTTTAATATGGCGTAAATAATAGGTAAACCGTTCATATAATTTGAATTATATGAACAAACTATCAAGAAATAGGCTATTAAAACTATTTGGTTTCAGTTTCTAAAGCATAGACAAGATACCTTTTATTATTATCACTTATGCTACTTCCCTTGTTTATTAGTTTAAGCTTGCGGCTCCCCTTAGGCGTGGGGCCCTAAGCGAATTCGTCTCCGCGTATGCCTTGGGACGGCCTTGGTTTTGCCTATATAATACTAATTTACATTAGAAGCATTGCTAGAAATTCAAATTTGAAGAATTTGTTCAATTAGTTAGTTAATCGGTATTTTACAGAATATATTTTTGATTTTTTTTTTTGAAATTTTTTTGGGAATTGAAGAACGATTACTTCTAAGTTAGTGCTAACTACAACAGATATTAATGTATTACTTTTATTTGTAAAATGTATCACAAGAATTATTTTTTAATGGGTTTTGAGGTAACTGTGTCGATAAATTTCAATGTTACGCGTTTATACAAAGTTATTGGTGCTGTCTTCTGGATTACAAAGTAATCATTTCAAGTACTACCTGCTATCGGCGCTATCCAATATGATATCAACAGCTCATGGGCCAACTGACTAAAAGCTTTAAATATAATAAAAAAAAATTAAATTGTATACTCGTATTAACTTAATAAGAGGTTGTCATCGTGTAGTGTTTCACACCAGATTTTTTATTTGCTGATAAGTAATTAGTATTAACCTTTCTAGTATAATCTTTAGTTCCCTAGATGTTTGCGATGATACGCTAATCTCTTCGTGAACAGATACCTCCGGGTATCTCAGCCTGACTACACGAACATCACTTACAAATTCACACCTCTCAGGTCTCACCAATATACATTAGGCCTGCAGATGCAGCTGCCATTCGCAACTACTTAGGTTTTGCGTAACACAGACAAAATCCAGCTCATAATGTACACAGTCACTTACCCTTCCACATTGAACTCTTTATGGGTGACAGCATTCTATGTACAAACAATGACCTTCAAGGAATCCATAATAATTATTCTTCTAGGACATAGCAGGGCTTGGCTTTATGGCCACTTTATTACCCACACTAATATCTCTACTTATGGGCGGTCTCCATAATAAGCAAATTCACTTTAACACGATTAAAAAAAGTAATTAAATTTTTACTGATCAATTAGAAAACATTTGTCATCCAGATGAAGAAATTTCATGAAGAAATAGTTCATAGCTTACTGATTAGTTTGTTCCGTTCATCTATCTTCAGGATTATTTGGTGATGCAAATGGTGATAGTAACATACATATTTGCCCAAATGCTTTTGAAGATTGACCAAAAACCGATCATTAAAAGATACAGAAGCGACCTGAGAAGTGTCACTGACTTGGACATTATTTATAGTAGATACTTGATAGATAAGTAATAACAGCATCATACAAGAGCCATTTATTTATAAGTAATGTGAATCATCAGTATTAGCTTTATATAATAGATATATTAAATTATTATGAATTAACCTTTCAAAAATAATTTGTGAAATTGAAGACCTACTAAATAATATTAAAATGATAAATATTATTAATTTCTTTTAAATATATTAAAGGGGAGGCTAACAAACCAAATACATTGCGACCTAGAAGACCAATTATGGTTATCTTGGTTACAAATGATTTTACATAGAAAGCATCATCTGTAATATACACAATATGTGTATAAATGAGTGAGTGCGGCGATGAACTAGATTTTGTCTTTGTGTTCGTCTAAACCCATCAAGTTTTATAACTCAAGGATCATTCCAGGCCAAATGTGTAGTTGTGTCAGTGTTGGAGATGTCATCGTCAGTGTTGTTACGCTGGGATATCCGCAGGGATGCCAAGAACTCTAAAGAACTGGATAGCTCGCTGAAGGTGCCTGGAGCCTCCTCAATGCAGATCTCCAATTGTTCTCTTTTACAGATAACACTGCCAATCATGTATTGTGAGCTGTAAGAGGCTCTTAGAACGAAATATCTAAAGGTACTGTTGAACTCCAAGACCAATGCGTTAACACTGAGTTAACCACTCCTCAGAAATTATTTCTATTAATTATAATTTAGTTTTGGCTTTGTGAAATATTTTTCATAAACATAACATCTATTCATTTCTTTCAGTCTTTACATTTAATTCTTCTTCTCTTCAAAAAAAATAATATTAACAAAAATTTCCCAACGGATCGCGAACATTTCTGAGACACTAGAAAAAACATAGATGCAAGAAATAGTTATTTGCCTAATGAATTATTTTATAAATTAATTACTTAAAGTCGAATTTATTGATTAGTGATTGTCACGGTTTTATTATTGATTAATTATGTCTAATTTATTCAATTATCACTTAAAATTATATATATATATTTTTTTTTTACATATTACAAACTAAGCAAATGAATCAGTGCTACAACTCATTTTGAACTGAGATGTTTAGCGATTATAATTTGCCTATTTTAATTATTTAATACAATAGATTCGGAAGTTCTTAGATTGTTCATTTAGCAAGTCCATCATAGCCTTAATATTTCTTCTTGTTCAGCATTGCCTTCAATTGATAACATCAACACTCATTTCGGTATCAGAAAAACCTGTATCAAAATTCAGTCATTATTAAATTAATGTATTTTGATAAAATTAAATGAAAACAATCTACTGGAAAACTTATTGTCTAATTCGCGGCCGCCATAAATCTGCGCAGAATTGATTAATACGAACACGACTTACAAATTTCTTGGGTACCTTACATACTCCTGCCTGGTTCAATTTCACTCAGTATTTCAAAATTTTTCCCAATATTTCAAAATTGATTTTTTTGTCAGAAATACATGTTTTGTGGTCCGCTGAGAACGAACATGTTTTTAGAGAATGATCTATCTGCATGTGTTGTCTGCATGTGTTGTCTGCATGTGTTGTCTGCATGTGTAGAAAACATCACATAAGAAAGATCGCATGAATCTGGTATTCCGTTTTGGTACTACCACATAATCTGACACTAAGTTTTCTAACAGAAACCACCTACCGGAAGTAGAAAGTTACGGATTTTTTTTTCCGACCACCTATTACGAGCAGTAAGAGAAAGACGTGCGTGTGAATGTCTCACATCCGTTTCCTGTATTTTCTAAACAAACTTAAGAAAAGGCAGGATTTATTTTCAAACTACAACAAAAGATAACTACAACTTTATTTAAACAAAAAAAAATAAATAAATAAAAATTGATATGACGAAATAAAGACATTTATTTTATTTTTTTCATTCAGTATTTTTTTTTTCTATTTTAACAGCCTCACAAAAACTGTTTCTTTCACCAACAATAAATATATATTTAAAAAAATTTATTTCGAAGATCATAAAAAAGAAGATAATAATAAAGGTGATAATATCTGTAAAATAATAAATTCATCCCTTTTGTTTTGTTATGACAAAACTTGAATTGTTTTAAATGGTTGCCGAGAGAGGGTGTTTAGGGTGTTTGTTTGGCTGGACGTGTTAGATGACGAACAGCATCGTAACACTGTCAAGAATGGTGTGTCCTGACAGACGGCCAGCCAGCCTGCCTTCTAGATCTACTAGTTACGATAACCCACTTTTTAACGTCTGCTCAAGCTTTTTTCTCAGTTTTTTCCTGACTTCTGGTAAAGATGTAGCTGTCATAAAAATGGCCTCTGTTTAAATTGTCAGTTGAAATGTTCAGCGGTTGAAGTGTTTTATATGGACAGTAATAATAACTATCGAAACTTTACCCTATCTAGGAATATTTAAAATTATTTTTTCTATTTACTTAGTGTTAAAACTTCAGTTGCACAATTTTGGTTATTTGTTCTAACATAAATATAGAGATTGTGGGAGGGACAAGTTCCAAGTTACTAACCGAGGCAGGTAGAAAATTTAAATTACATTGTAGAGAGCGTCAATAATATTTGAACAAACTCTTTTTTAATTTTAATGTCTCAGTTTCCTCAGGACTACCTAAAACAACTTTTTGATATGTTTAATCTGTGCAATTAGTATTCCAAGTTTAAATGGAAATCGTTACAGTAGTTTTCGAGAAAATTCTAAAATATTCAAATCTCTATTCTGTAAAATCGGACTACCGGTTACCGATTTTTTTTTTTTCAAATTTCGAATTCTAGTAATAATTCTAATTTATATTCATACTATATAGGTGGCAGAACCATACATTGTACTGAGGTGGTACTTTAGAGGAAATCTTGACGCTACTGTTGTCTCCAAAAAATCAATAAAAGTGATTAGGCATAAGTAAAAGTAATTAAAGATTTTTTTTTTTCAGGCAGGCTTAACTTTTAACCGTCGTGGTCAGGGACGGCACACATACTTTATAATAACACATTTTTTTTTAACAAATATAAATTTAGCAATTATACGCGGGACTGGAACTGGGGGACACCTTCAGTTACAACTCTATACTTATAACCACTACATCAACATCTGTTCCAAAAAAGTGTATAGTAATTTGATGTGTTTAGATAGCATACAATGCTTAAAGAAAAAACAACGGAGCCGTTTTCGAGAAAATTGAGAAAAACTAAAAAAAACCTTTCAGTGAAGTAATAATATCAGCGGTGGGAGAATCTAACTTTGAGCTTTCTACGATTTTTCATGTTTTGAGATATTTGGTTCACTCACACACAGAGACTAGTCACTCTAGAAACAATTTTTTCGTACTCAAGGGACCTCAAAACGTGTATTTCCGGTGAAAATTCAATTTTCAAAAAGTGATACGATCGTAATTACATCCTCTTTTACTAGGAGTGAGAGAAATGAAAAAGAGTTTCTAAATCTGGCCGACCATCTATTGTGGTTCCTGATTAGCGCTTAAGGACCATAATCCTTTATGAAATGATTCATAGAAAATACATTTAGTTT
This sequence comes from Triatoma infestans, assembly GCA_011037195.1. Lineage (NCBI taxonomy): Eukaryota > Metazoa > Arthropoda > Insecta > Hemiptera > Reduviidae > Triatoma > Triatoma infestans. The sequence goes on along the minus strand of JAAEAF010004038.1, from coordinate 62,021 downwards.
TTATTTTTTATTTTTTTTTAAATTCCAGGCGCGTCAACATATATAGTCACTGGCGCCCGGACTCTTCTCAGTGCACTGCCGGCCTCCGGTCGTGTTTCTCGTTAGAGACAACACTGTCCATCACCGGATAGTGAGAAACCTAGGAAGAGAAATTCTAAGGGCAGCACAGCTGGACTCAAACCCGGGACTTCCATGTTATTATTAATATTGTTATATGGTATGTATAATTATTGTTATAAGTTCTTCTAAATTGTGATGCAAAATTTATTCTAACGACGCCCAGTCATTATTTTGCTGTTTTCTCATTCTCTTCCACTCTCTATCATTATTGTAATACTTGCAATGCTTTGCTGTTTTTTTATTTTATTTTATTTTTTTTTAAGGGGGGACCAATGCACCGCGACCCGTTTTGATCTATTGTGCTATGCCCCTGGTTGCAGCAGGCTATTGCCCACAGCACCCGAACAGATCCTTCTCTAAACATCCGTTATACAAAACCTCCATCACGTTGAGATCCCTGAGGAATCCCAATACTCTGACGGGCTCTAGAGAGGGTGTAACCCCCTCCTCCACCTGGTAGCTACCCAGGATCTTGAATCTTCTCTGAGTGGCAGCTTCGCAGTCTGTTAGGAGATGTAGTGGAGTTTCCCCAGCTCCCCACAGAATCTGCATGAGTTGTCACTTTCCAATCCCAGCTTCACCAGGTGTCCTCTAAGTCGGCAATGCCTCGTGAGGAAACCCGTAAGAACGCGGAGCTTATTCTTGCTCAATCCGACGCAGGCCTTTTATCTCCGTTGGTTATAATTTCCCAAGCAGATCTTAGCCTGCCGCAAACCGGGGAGGAAGTACCGGAGATCTCCTTGTCTCCTCCTCCTTCCTAAGTTCCTCCAACAGAAACTGATCGCTGACTCCACGAAAAGGTTCCGGCCCTAAGAGCGGGGTACTAGCGCCTAACTTGGCCATCTCATTCCCTTCAAAGCCAACATGCCTCGGCACCCACCACAGGGTAACTTTGTTCCTCCTGCCTAGGTTATTAAGTTTACCTAGGCATTCCCAGACCATTTTAGAGCTGATAACCGATACACTCAATGCTCTAATGGTTGCTTGACTATCGGAAAGCATTACAATCTCCTGGTTCCTATATCCTCTAGCGAGGTTAAATTGTACGTATATTCCAATAGCGTATATCTCCGCCTGTACGATATATCTGCGCTGGGAAAATTACCCATGGGTTCCGAGTGCTTGGACCAACCACTCCCGCCCCAGTCCCCTCGAAGGTCTTAAACCCATCCGTATACCATTTAATGGCATGTTTCTTAATGCCCAACAGAGCGGATCCCTCGCTCCACCCACTTTTGGTGCCCAGCTTCAAAGAAAAATTCTTAGTGAAGCTGATTTCTTAATCATGCCACCTCTAGGAGGTGCCAGATAGGGAAGCCCAAAGGTGAGGATAGCCACTCCCTGACCCCCAGGCTCCCCTTCTCCTGCACCACCCGTAGAGATCCTAAGAAGAGCTCCCTTCGCTCTTAAATCTGGCCGACCATCTGTTGTGGTTCGTGCTTAGCGCTTAAGGACCATAATGCTTTATGAAATGATTCATAGAAAATACATTTTTTTTTTTTTTTTTTTAATTCAAGGCGCGTCAACATCTACTCATTAGCGTTCGGACCCTTCTCAGTGCACTGCCGGCCTCGTAGCAGACAACACTGTCCATCACCGGATAGTGAGCTGAGGCTCCTAGGAAGAGAAATTCTAAGGGCAGCACAGCTGGACTCAAACCCGGGACCTCCATGTCATTACGATATGTATAATTATTTTTATAAGTTCTAAATTATGATGCAAAATTTAGTCTAACGACGTCCAGTCATTAATTAGTTGTTTTCTCATTCTCTTCCAATCTCTCTCATTATTGTAATACTTGCAATGTTTTGCTGTTGGTAGTATCTCTGGATTTTTTTTCTTTTGTATCACTTTTGTTTACCTTTTCCAATTCACATATAAATAATGAGATTCTTATGTTACCATCAATTTTCCCTAAAATACATAATTTTGAAATATTTTTCTAAAATCATTGTAAAATAATATTTACTCTCCTATTTAATCAAGCCAACAACCGATAGACAGAATATTTAACAATTCTGGTAATAGCGTTTGCTTTGTGCGCAAGTCAGATTTTTTTTTTAATTTTAATAAAGTTAACTTTCAGCTTTAACAGTTTTTTATAAATTTTAATATTCAGTTTTATATTTAATTTCCTGGTTATATGTGATTTCAAGCTTTAATAATTTAGCTTTAATTTTTATTTTATAAGTTAATATTCCAGCCATATTGAGGTGCATAAAATACGACTAGAAAAAAAAAAAAAAATGAAAATAGCTATTTAAGGAAAATTAATAGCAAAATATATATTAATTACTTAATTTTAGTACAGTAAAAATAATTAAAAATAGATTAAGTAAATCTGGTTCAGGGCAGTCCAATAGTTCAGGAATATTACTAATGGCTCAGGTGGGGCATTGAGACCGGTATATATTATATATATATATCAGGCCAAAATTATAACTTATACGAATATTTATAAGATGGTTGGGAAGGGACTCAGTAAAGATGTTGGACCATTTATTTAAAAATATAAACACAAAAAAATAATAATTAATACTTTGTTATATATATATATATTATGGATATTATAAGTTAGTTACATATTGTGAGATGGATGTTGACCGATTACCTCATATATTTATACATATAGATATATATATATATAAAACTAGGAGGGGGGCAGGTGGTAAACATAGACACAAACACACACTTGCTGATGAGTTCGTGATGTAACTATTAACTGATGCAGTTCTCTCTCATTCTATCACCCTTTTTAACCTCATCTTCTTCATCACTTGTTCCCACTGTGAGTAATATATGGACTTTCTGGTTCCTTCCTGCATGCGTTTTATTTTATTTGTCTTTCTTTGAATACAGGAGATACTTCCAGCCAGTAACTAAATGAAAAATATTACGTCACATGAAAGTGATTATTTTTGCAAAAAATTTTACTTTTTCTTCTGTTTGAATGATAATCATGTTTGTGGACATAAGATGGTAATGCTTCTTTCTAAACGATGGCTGAAGCCTTTATAGCGTTTCTGTTTTGTATTCCAGCGATATAGTCAGATTCAATTGAGAGGCAAAGATTAGTTTGCTATTGAAATGTTTACACAACATTTTTTTGCGCATCAACTGCCATGATCATTTGCGTTTTTACAAACTCTTTTTGATACTGATAGGTCGCTCTATTCAGACCATCCATCAATATCTCTAAACCATCTCTAATAACACAAATAAATACACTCATTCTAATAAATATATTCATCTCAAAATACACTATTTACTAGATACATACCTACCACTACTGGGGTGGAATACTCTATATTCTTCACACCCTGTTGCACTTAAACCTACATAAAAATAAAAACAATATATATGATACTTAATAAATAATATAAATAAATACATATATCTACACAGTGCTAAATTAAAAACAATATGTACATAGATAATCTTTTAGGTTTCTGCGGCTATTTTTATGAAAAACCAAAAAATGGATTGTCTTATTAGCTTTCAAGGTGTAACGACCCTGAAGAGGCTCATCAACATGGGCGAAACGTCGGTTTTTAGTCAACCACTGACGCGGTCTCAACCTGGAAACCCAAGTGTTTTTCATATACATGAAGTTTACATAAAATTATAGAGTTGGAATATTGAATATTCTTCACCCCAAACCAATACCTAAATATTAAAATTAGGTTTACATGAATTAATTAAGTGTTTGGTATGTAAGAATAAAAATAACTTTTAGTTTACAAGTTACTATAATGAGGAAAACATGACTCAAGCAGAAACTGTGCCACATCTGACAAGAGAAAAGGAAGTGAGATTTGGAGAATTTTTCTCAGAAAATGTTTGGTAAGTGAATGCGTTTAATTGTTAATTTAAAAGCCAGGAAAATATGGCAATGAATTACACTTCAACCGAAATTAACTTCCGGCCACTCCTAGGTCCAGGATTGTTTTAGTCCAAAATGATTTTTTTAGTGTTAAAATTATAGTTGAAAACAAGTGGTTTACTTGGCCGAAGACAGAAGCAGAACGCTCAAATATATCTTCATGTAATGATAGACAAATTTCTTCATTTTATCCTTAGGGAACAGTATGAAAGGATCTGAAACAAATTTCTCCTGAGACTGAGTTTTTTCAACAGTGATCATCAACAGAGAAGACCTTGTGAAGTAATGATTAAGCACAGCCCTATGCGCAGAGACCAAGCCCTATGATATCAAAGCCGCTCTCTAGACCCATATAGCTACCCCAAAGATCGGAGCCTTCTCAGTCCATTGTCGGCCTTCGAACCGATGTTCTCTTGTTACAGACAGCACTGTCCATCACCGTGACAGTGAGCAGTTAGAGGCTCCTAATAAAAAAAAAAAAAATCTAAGGTCAGCAATGCTGGACTTGAACCCAGGACCTGCGTGTTGGTAGTTGGAAGTTGCACAATATCCTCACTCAGTATAACAACTAGGTTCGGAAAATAAAGAAAAAAGTCGGGGGCCGGCGGATACGAGCTGATATGAACCAGTGGGAGTATTTTGAACACCAGCGCGCTACCACTGAGCTAATCCTTTCCGTTTTGTAAGTGGATTTGATTTGATAGCTACTGCCTCACATTTAAAAAAAAAAATGATGAATATTAATCATTTAAGATTATTTAGCTCTTCCTGAGTTTCACAATTAATTTCTAAAGAATCCATTTCAATCGCTATAATATATCATAACAATTAATTAATAAATAAATTTAATAATGATAATTAATTCATATATATTTTTTGATTTAAACATATGTAATAAAAATAAGAATTTAACATCAAAATATTAACAAATAACAATGATATTAGTGTACAATACTGTAAGAGAATGTCATGTGAATTTCTTCATTTAATTTGCCTTGTTAAGAATTTGTGTGTGTGTATGAGTGTCTATGTGTCTGAAAGGTCAATTATTTCAGCTGTGTGTGTGTGTGTGTGTGTGTGTGTGTGTTTTTATTGTAAGAGGCAAGCGTGGGCTGACCCAACTTTTAACGTCCAAGTATTCAGGATTTTATTTTTATTTTTTATTATATATTACCTTTTATTAAAGATATTTCTTTAAATAAGAGTTTAAACAGAGTACCTTAATTTCTTTATATCAGGTAATGTTTTTGCCAAGGCCTTATTATTTGAATGTTTATATAAATTTCCTTCGTTGCTGAATTTTTTTTTTTTTAATTGAAAATATTTATATAATATTGTAGCTATGTAAATATATAAATGTATAGATTTACACGGTTATTATAATATTTGGGCTTGGTAAATTCGTTATAGCATGGACCAAATTGAATTCAATTGAGTGTGAAAAATAAATAGATAAAAATAATATAATACTTGTTGAATCTGAAGCAACTTTTGTAATGTCATGTTTATATATTTAAAATAATATTAACAATTTTTTGTATTAAATTTTTGATTCTTATAACAATCTGGGTATTTTTACAAAATCTTCATTATATATTATTCAATTTTCTTCTAAGATAGAAAATATATTTATTAAAAAAATATATTTTTATCAGAATATAAGAAGTGTGTTCACTACAAAATTCTCGTTGAACATTAGTGATTGTTTTTAAAGTTCAAGGCTAGAGAGCGCCTAATATTTTCTTAACGCGTTTTCCCGCAAAACTTGATTTTCGGTAGAATATGAGAGTTCGATCACATTTTCCTCGGAATTGTCATTTTCAGTAGAGTCTAAGTTTCCCACCTTTTTTAATGTCGGGTCTTAACGAGTGAGTAAAATGTCTGACACTCGATATCATACACCGACTTTCTGTGTTAAGACAGCTCATAGAGTAGTGTCGCTACATCAGCAAATGAATGTCTCGCTAGAGTGTTATCTCGCAACTCTTGTATCTCCTCAGGATGTATTCAGACTTGTCTCGGCCATTGCTCTATAAGTTTTCAGCTTGTTGGGAATAACGTGCGCCACTCCTGGCAGTAGAGAAAATGCATTCAGTTGCGACTTGTGTGCTAGTGCCGGTCCAGCTACCGAAAAAGCAAAAGTGGAGAAAGTTTGAACTAAAAAGGAAACGATTAATTTAATTGCAATAATTGAAACGAACCCAATCTTTTTTGTGATGTAGCCACATGGAATACAGAATCAGACATGTGAAAAATGGGATAAAAGAAGAGATTTGGAGACTTAAATACAGCGCTAGATGAAGTACAAAGGAAATGGCACAATATCCTCACTCAGTACAACAAGGAGGTTCGAAAAATAAAGAAAAATAGTCGGGTGCCGGCATAGCTGACATTGAATGGTTGACCCAGTGGGAGTATTTTAGACATGTGAAATTTTTGGAAAGAGGAGCTGCATGCGTGGATACGCTTGTTAATGTGGTAGGTTTTATGAATAAAAGAAGCTAATTATTTTTATTTACTTTAATATTTTTACTTTCTCTTACTCATAGAAAGAGGAAGTATTGTAATCGTGTCAAATTTTCGATATTGAGTTTTCAGAGGAAATATCCGTTTTGAGGTCCCCTGAGTCCAAAAAAGTGGTTTTTAGCAAACGGTCTGTGGTGTGTGTGTGTGTGTGTATGTGAACAGCATAGCTCAAAAAAGAAAAATCGTAGAAAGTTCAAACTTGATATTCCGTTTAGGTATCACCATAGGATCCGACAATGGGTCATCTGTCAAAATTCCTCAACCGGACGTACCACTTTACGAGTTGGTTTTTTTACGTTTTTGCGATTTTTTCAAAAATAGCTCCAACGATTTTCTTCAAACTGGGTATATCAACTACACATACTAACAGCTACAACTTTTATTTGAAACATTTCTCTGGGAAAATTCATTTAAGGGCACTTATGGGGGAAGGGAGGGGCTAGGTTTTCATCTAAAGTGCTATTTCAGTTTATTAGACAATTCTATCATCTAAATAATGTTAATAAGAATTAAATATGTTGTTGAAATTCCGAGTTTGAAAAAATCGGATAACCGGAGCTTTACCACTTTACTAAATGATTTTTTTCACTTTTTCGCGCTTTTCTCAAAAACGGCTCCAACGATTTTCTTGAAACAATTTATATAAACTAAACATACAAAGATCTATAACTTTTATTTAAAACATTTCTCTTGGAAAATTCATTTGAGGGCACTTTTAGAGCAGGGGTGGGGTTACAGCTACCTTTAAAGTGGTTTCATAGTTGATTATACAATTCCATCATCCAAACAAAATTAATTAGAAATAAATAGATGGCCTAAATTTCATGTTTTAAGAAAAACTGTAAGCCGGAAGTGCGCTTTTACTGCACAGTTTTTTCAGTTTTCGTCAAATTTCGTTATATTTGGCACACAAACTAAAACCTTTGTCAATTATAATTTTGAGAACAGGAGTAAGAGAAAGTTGTGTGAGTGTTTCACACCAGATTTTTTTTTTATTGTTTTACATAAGTTAATGTAAAATTTCTAATCTTTGAACACTCATTAAATGGTTCTATTTTTATTAGTAATATTAAATAATTAGTTTTTTTTAATTTAAGGTGTGTCAACATCTATGGTCGTTGGCACCCGCAGCCTTCTCAGTGCACTGGCGGCCTTCGGACAGTGTTCTCTCGTTACAAACAGCACTGTTCATCAACGCGGGCTGTAGCTTTAGAGGCTCCTAGGAAGAAAAAAATCTAAGTGTAGCACAGCTGGACTCGAACCAGGGACCTCCGCTTGGGAGTCCACTACACCAACCACTTAGCTATTTCCCTCCCTAAAGGAAATAATTATAATGTTAAATAAATACTTGGTAATTAAAGGTGATGCTCTTTCAAGTATATACTGGAGTAGCTAAAGCAGTGTCTAATATTACTCCGATCAAGACACTCTTGCTAGACTTGATCTCACAACTCATTTGTGTTTCTGTAACGAGAGAACACTGTCCGGAGGCTGGCAGTGCACTAAGAAGGCTTCGGGCGCTAATGACCATAGATGTTGACGCGCCTTAAAAAAAAAAAAATTATGGCCGAAGTGTCACACACTGCATAGAGTCAGGCATCAAGACGCCAGCGTATAGTGTCGAGACATACATAAGTCTAGCGACACTGCTGTCTCATTAAGATCCACCTTTATAATATTGAAGCCAATTAAATATTTAGAAAAATTCCTAAGTTTTAAGGAAATTAGTTAACTATGAGGGCTATTTATGTATTCAGGCCGACGTTAAATAGCTAAATAGTTAGACGTTAAATAGTTAGAGAGTTTTGATCAGTTTCTGTTTTTATCACCGTTGGTGTTTTGATCAGTAAAACGGAGAAAATGAAAAACATATTAAAAAAACTCGCACCTAATGATCAACCGATTTTCTACAAACTCGGAATATTTATGTTTATGTTTTGGCTACATATTTAATTATTACCGATATTATGTGAGTTAGAATCGTACTTCTGTACATACTAACTTGGCATTTTAGAGCCTAACCCAGACCCCCACCTCTCCAGACCGCCAAAAATGAATTTTGAAAATAATTATTGTTATTACTTCTACAGTCCAGTGAGCGTTACACATGAGACTTCTTATGATTTTTTTTTTTTGACTAGAATTAATAGTGGCTTAATTGAAATAGCTGAATTACATCTGTAATAATGATAAATATAGTTAAAAATGCGGAAACTGGATAGTTTTATGTTTGGGAATGACCTTGATAAAGTTGTCGACGCCCTCTGAACTCATTATCGATTTAAATAAATCTTATGTTCCTGCAAACATGATTATATTTATATATTTTTTTTAAACGTTGAAATGTTCATTTGAAATTTATAATCATTCCCTTTTTTAGGTTAAGTTTAAACCATTATATTGTAATAATTTATTTAATCTGCTATTTTTACTCTTTTTTTTAATAAGTTTTCTCCCCTTCCACAGACCATAAAAATTCTACGAACATGACACACCAACTTTACTTCCAACTTAGACCAGCTAAATATCTCCATTTACATATTGTGTTAATGTTTTTAACTGAAATTTACGAGATAATACTGTATCATTTTTATCTATTCCTACACCGATATATTGTAATCATGTCAAATTTTCGATATCGAGTTTTCGCCGTAAAAATACGTTTTGAGATCTCCTGAGTCCAAAAAAGTGGTTTTTAGAAAATTGTCTGTATGTGCCTGTGTGCATGTATGTGAACAGCATAGATCAAAAACAAAAAACCGTAGAAAGTTGAAACTTGATATTCCGTTTAGGTATCACCATGGGATCTGACAGTACGTTATCTGTCAAAATTCCACAATCCGCAGAATCACTGCACTGAGTAATTTTTTCACTTATTTTTTGCAATTTTCTCAAAAATGTCTCCAACGATTTTCTTTAAACTTGGATTATCAATTACACTTATTAAGAGCTACAAGTTTTATTTAAAACATTTCTTTGGGAAAATAGATTTATGGCGGCTTTTAGGGAGGGTGGGGGTTATGTTTAATACCATTAAGGGAGGGGCAAGTCCTACTCTATCCAAATGGGCCCATGTAGCAATCTCACACGACTTTCTCTTACCCCAGTTCTCAAAATTATAATTGACAAGTTTTATAGTTAGTGTACCAAATTTAAAATTCGCCGAAAACTGAAAAAAAAAACTGTTCCGTAAAAGCGCACTTCTGGTTTACTAATTTTCTTGAAACTCGGAATATTGGCCATCAAATTTATTTCTAATTAATTTTGTTTGGATGATAGAATTGTATAATCAACTATGATAGCACTTTAGAGAAAAACATAACCCCATCCCTCCCCTAAAAGTGCCCTTAAATGAATTTTCCCAGAGAAATGTTTTAAATAAAAGTTCTAGATCGTTTCATGTTTAGTTTATATATGAAGTTTCAAGGTAATCGTCGGAGCAATTCTTCAGAAAATCGCGAAAAAGTGAAAAAAAAAAAAAATCATTTAGTGAAATGGTAAACTAAACGCACTTTCGGTTATCCGATATTTTTCAAACTCAGAATTTCAACAACATATTTAATTCTAATTAACATTATTTAGATAACAGAATTGCCTAATAATCTGAAATAGCACTTTGAATGAAAACCTACTCCCCCATCACCCAAAAATGCCCTTAAATGAATTTTCCCAGAGAAAAGTTTCAAATAAAAGTTGTAGCACTTTGTATGTGTAGTTGATATAGCAAGTTTAAAGAAAATTGTCGGAACTATTTTTGAAAAAATTGCAAAAAAGTAAAAAAAAAAAAAAACTTGTGTTACTTCCGGTTGAAGAATTTTGACAGATAACGTACTCTCAGGCCCCACGTGATAACTAAACGGAATATTAATTTCAACTTTCTACGGTTATTCGTTTTTGAGCTATACTATTCACATACATATATACACAAATTTTGCTAAAAACCACTTTTTGAACTCAGGGTCGTCAAAATGGTTATTTCCGGTGAAAACTCGATATCGAAAATTTGACGCGGTTACAATACTTCCCCTTACTAGGAGTAAGAGAAAGTAAAAAATTAAACCGCCAGTAAAATATGTCATTTTTTAGGCCACTTTAAATGGCACAAACAGAAAGCTTATTTATTTAGTTGAAACATAAAAAAAAATTATGCATAGTTAAATAAGGAAATTATAGTAAACAATTTATTCATTTCCCTTAATATAGTGAGAAATATAGTTGAAATGAGTGTAATCCGGCTTGATAAGTAAGTTAGAAACTAAATGATAAAGATGTGTTATAATAGTTTGTAGTTGGAGCTGAGGAGAGCGCACATCCTTCTCAGTATGAGGCCCACAACAGTCGCAAAGGATGCCCTATTAATTTACAAAATAGCCATTTCCTTTCTGACAGCCACAACTGCCTTGTTTTAGGCACGAGGGCATAACAGCTATGTGCGGCGGGTGAGCGTGAGGGGGAAATGGTGGCGAAATGTGTATGGTGACAAGAAAGAAGGGGCACTATACACATATACACACACTAGACTCTTATAGAAACAATTCATTAGAGTAGAAACATATATTATACAACCTCAATATTCTAGTGACACACTTGTATTACAAAAAATATATCTCATACTTTTGCTATAGCTATGGTTAGAAATAACTTGGTCTTATTTGTAAATTGAATAAAACACATAAAAGGTAACGCAAAATTCTTATCGCTCTCCAAAACGTTTGATTGTCAATCACCATTGCTCGACCAAACTTTAGTGTTCATCAGTTTGGTTGTTAATTTTTGTACCACAGAGAGAACTCCGTGCTTGGATATTTCGCTTGGATTAGCATTTGTGCTGTCGTTACATTGAACGGGTAATCAATCATATATTAGAGAACTTAGGTGCAATAACAAGAAGATCATAGAGCAGACTTTATGGAAAACAGTACATAATAAAAAAAAAAAAGCCTTTCCTGAACCCTCTTAGCAACCAACCACTCATATGAGCCAAGATCGGCCTAGAAATAATTGGAATAAAATATAAAATTAGCAAAATAAAATAAAGAGGATAAAGTACCCCATTGTAGGAAAAGATTTTATGAATTTGACAATCGCTTACCAATTTTAGCTGAACAGTTGATGAATTCATATTTTGCTTTCCTCTGGAGATAGCAAATTTTAGTTAAAGACTGTTTAGCATTTCATTTATAATTGATCTAATATCGCCAATCTTCTAAGAATTATGAAAAGAGAGCGGTAATATTTAGCATATTCTAGAATATGGCACAAATCCACCCATATTTTGTTATGATCGTTTAAATCAAGAACAAGATATGTCCAGAAAGATGGAAGCAATCAAATTAAATCTTTTTTTCATTCAAATTAAAATTTTCTTGATCGAAAAACAGCGACTAAAAATGAACAAGAATACATAATGCTTATGCTTTCACATATGTTATCAGAACAGGAAGTAGCATATCAATTACCGCGGGCAGGTCAAGATCTCTGAAGAATAATTATTCTGGATATAAAAAGAAATTCTGGTGGATAATAATTACCAAATTTGAAATATCTGCTTTGATTTTTATTTTGTTACTATCTAACTCTCTATACTGATCTTAAAATAACTTTTGTCCATATTCCGTTATAAAAAATTCCATGATTCCACATCTGCCCATCCTAGCTCTCTTATCTCTCACACTATCTCTGATAATCCTTCCAAAAGTTTAAAACGCCGCTGGCCTTCAGATTATCTCAACATTAGTTCTAAACTCTTCTCAAATTAAATTAAAATTATAAGTCCACTGAGAAGATCTTCCATCTTTTTTCCAGGGCCACATCAATCATTTTTGTAATCGGATTCGCATGTGTTAGATTTTTATAGGGGATATTGTACAGCGAACTTAAAGATCTATTGTGCCCTCCCGAGCCTTCTCAATACACTGTAGATCATCGGGCTGTAGAGCTTCTAGGAAGAGAAGAAAATCTAAGGGCTAGTCCAGCGTGCTACCACTGAGCTAATCCCTTCCCTTTCCTTTGTGTTACAATGTAAAAAATTAAAAAATATAAAAAAAGAAGAAGTAATTTTGTTACTGACTGATTAATGAATGGAATAAAATGTAATAAAAATTTATTTTCAAGTCTTTGACAAAGGTACAAGGGATATTAATGCAGCATTCAGAGGATAACCTTCTTGAAAATTTAACCTATAATTTTTGCTAAAAATATAGCGGACGTTATAAAATAAAGATGGGTTTACAAGTATTTTTTGTATATACATGAAAATCCTAGATTAATTATTAATATTAATTAAAAATAAAAAAGAATTTAAAAAAAAAAACACAGGTGTTACACAGGTGCTCCTTATCGTTATTTTCTGTTATTATAAACACTTTATATTTTCTACTTTGTTAATATCTGGCAGGTTTTTGTTTTCTGATTAAATTTTGTTAAGTTATATACTTCTGACAGATTAATTATTTTGAAGAAATTCGACACACTCTGCATTCAGTTATAATACACATATAGGGTGGTAGTAGAAATTGGCGGCTACAGCAGCTATTATATTTGAATTATGATTTCAACGCAAAAATTAAACTAGTGTATGGTTTTTATTCATTAGAATTCTTTATTTCAACTTGCCTGTTCCGTCTTCATTACATTCCGGAACAATGAAGTCGATGCGTTTCAACACTATAAAGTACATTTTTATTAGCGTCTACTCGCTTTCGGGTAGTGTCATTAGAAACATATTGCAGCTTTGAAACCAAACAGCTCCGTCTTCAGAAATGCATTTCCTTAGCTACGAACTGTTTTCTTTTTTTGCGATGTAAAGATCCTTGTTTCTGAAATGGGTAGTGCCACATCTTCTACAAAACAGTGGACGGTTTGCTTCTCCAAATCAAAAGCCCAATGACTTTATAGTTTTCTTTATACCTGTGAGTTCCTTCGGGAGAAATCCATGGAACTTTCTCTTAATACAATTCTCATGGTTGTAATTAGAAACTATCCAAACTTCGATCTTTTACTAAATATTTAGTCGCCATCAATATTATTTTAGGTGGCAAGACGTAAAATATATAAAGAAGTGGCACTACAGAGAAAATCATGAAAAATACCAGTATAATAAATTTTATCAGACAAGAGTTGATACGTCTATTCCTAAGTAATTATTGTAAAAAATTTAAAAAAAAAACTGCTAATGTCATTAACGAGAAAATAATTGAAAACTACATAAAAAACAAATTCAGGAAAATCACTTTTTCGGTACATTTTTTTTTTAATTCCAAATTTGAGCAACACATTTAAATATTTCTTGACATTATGCCGAGATGGGGGGACCATATGATTTTACCGTAATGGCACTTTATAAAAAGGATATGAAATCTAACCTAAATATCACTCTGAAAACAAATTTTAAAATCAATTCATTTCAATTAATACTGATAGACCAACATGATAGTATTATATTTACAAACTTTAAAGAAATTCTTAGGAACAATTCTCGAAAAAAGAAAAAATGCAAAACTTGTGAAATCTATTCAGTGAAAGAAATGTTACTTCCGGTTAAGCAATTTTGATCAATTTTTTTCTGTCGGGTACCGGATGGTACATCAGAATATCAAGCTTCCTGCATTGTGCACCATACATAGATTTATGTTCAATGTAGAATTTGCTGGAGACGAAATAGTTGTTGGAATGTTATTAAGTAATTATAAAGTATCTTATTATAATTTTGTATATTATTATTATTATTATTATTATATTTCAGTAAAACAGAAGAAGATGAAGACGAAGAAGAAGCAAGGGAAGAACTTTATGAAGAATGTCTAAATCACTTATAAACAATATAACTATCATCTCTTATTATACTACTACTACTACATCATCCCCACCACCACCGCCGCAACTACAATAATCATCATCAGCATCATTCTGTTTTCATTATAAACATAATTATGGGACTCGTATCTTATACCACTCCACACTATACCATACTTTACACATGGACACACACACACACATATACAGACACCACATACAAACACACAAACTTCTATAGCCTTTATCTTTCTCAGATCTCAAATGGTTTCCAATTATGTTTCTAATAATAGTCAGCCTATAATTACCAAAATTATATATATATAATGATTTTATATTTTAATTTATAAAAAAAAATATATACGTATATATGCAAAAACTTATTGTTCTTTATAATTATGCATATTTATCTTTATAATATACGCATTTTTGTGTTTAATCATGAATTTATGTTCTGATAATTAGTGTTCCGATTTAAAGTTGGATTATTTTTTTATCTTTTATTTCTGTAAAAGTCTTTATTTATATGATGTTTTATTGTCAAAATTCTTTAATTATTTAAATAAAATTCTATTGCCATAATTAATTTTGACTTGAGGCTGAATATTAAATGATTAGGTGAAATAAAAATTCCAACCTTTTTGTTGCCTAACTTAATGCTAAAACAACATGATAATTGTTGTAAAGCAGGGAGTACCGCAAGGTAGTATCCTAGGTCCAATTTTATACACAATATACACGGCTGACCTTCCCCTATACCCTAATACAGTAACATCAACCTTCGCTGATGATACTGCTATTCTTTCCTCCCATACCGAACCTACTATTGCCTCCAGTCCTCTTCAAGATCATCTTTCCTTAATAGAAGAGTGGTGCAAAAAATGGAAGATAAAAGTTGATGAAAAGAAATTTATTCACACTACGTTTACACTTGGTCACTCCCTCTGTCCTGGTGTTAAATTAAATAACACCTTCCTACCGACTGCTGATAGAGTACACTATCTTGGGTTATATATAGACAAAAGACTAACCTGGAACCCCCATACCAGACTGAAAAGGACTGAAACCAATAGACGATTTCTTATCCTTTCAAGACTCTTAGACAAACGATCCAAACTTACTTTAAAAAAATAAGCTCACACTATACAAAACTTTAATACGACCAATATGGACTTACGGACTAGAGGTATGGGGTCCACTAAGCATTCCAACGTTTACCGTATCCAATCCTTACCATCCAAAATCCTACGAAAAATCACCAATGCTCCTTATTATGTCTCCAATAAAACCTTACATAATGACCTATCCATTCCATATGTGTCCGACCTAATTAAATCCCGCTATCAAAGATTCCATAACTCCCTTACCCATCATCATAATCCTTTGGTTCAGCAACTTGCTAGTCAAACCTTACCTGATAATCCTTCTCGACGCCTGAAGCGTCAGTGGCCCCGTGACCTTTTAAATTAACTCCACAGCCTTGAAGTAATACCACTGGGTATTTTCTTCCCATGTAAATCATGTCTTTTAATCACATTTGCTTATTGTATATATTGTACAGTTGCAAATAAATTATTGAAGGAGAAAAAAAAAAAACTTAAAGCTAAAAGTACAAACGGACGAATCGGATTCGATTTCCGAGAATGCAAATTGACCAGTATTATTGACTAAAATTTTTGAATAGCCTAGCCTAGATCTTCCTTCCATCACAATACTTTTTGCGGAAGTGAATTCTTCTTGAAATCTAACCAACATAAAATATTTGGCAAGTCATTGTCAACCATGTAACTAGGAAATTTTTGTTTTCTCATCACCAACTGAATGAATACACTCATCGATTCTTTAATAACAAATGAGGAGCATTTTGTTATTGCTGCTGTCTTTTTATTCGATTTGAATATTCTGTTGTGACTTTATTTTCTGTTCATGGACATAAACTTTTCCTCATTCAGCTTCTGATTTGATATAATATCTCCTTCTTCAGTTTTAGAATTTTCGACGATTAAACCATCCTAAATACCCCTTCAAAGAATTCATTCGAACGCGCTAATATTTTTTAAGTCAAATTCGGTGATTTTTTTTCACTCTAATAGTAAGGGGATAAGTTTGCAAATATGCAGAAATACTAATTACTTGTTACGTTTATATGTTAACAGAATAAAATTAGATAGAAAATCAGTTAACCATACCCGATTTCAAACTGATTAAAATTAACAGCAAGTCCAGCTTTCGAACCGGATTTTACAGCAAACAGTTTTGCTTTTACGCTAATGATCTATATACGATTCTTCCAATGATCTAAACGAGAAAAGCGCGAAGTACTGAAAAAAAAAAAAAAACATTTAATAAAGTCATAGTTCCGGTGGCCGATTCTGACAGAAACCTTTGTGTCAGATGCGGTAATAGTATTTAAAGGTAATACAAAGTTTGAGCTTCCTTTGATTTTTCATTTTTAAGATATTTTGTACGCACGCAAATATACCTATGTTTCGCTAAAAACAATGTTTTTACTCAGGAAACCTCAAAACATGTATTTCCGGTGATAACTCGCTTTTGAAAATTTGACTCAATCGTAATACTTCCTGTTATACTAGGAAGTAAGAGATAATAAAAAGAGCCGAGAAATCTACGTAGTTATATATGGAAAGATGTTTCGATGCCATGGTAAAGATAAGAGGAGAAGGATTCTACAAATACTTATTGGGTTAATTTTTATTTAAAAAAAAAAAAACAAAACAAAGAATTATGTCCATCTTAAAATGAAGGAGAAATAAAGTCGATAAGAAAGAAGTATAGAAAATGCTAAACAATCATCCCCCCACCATTGCTGATTGTAGCTCCCTGTGAGCCTTCCTATATATATACTTCTGGCTTTATTCTCTATCGTCTCTTTAACTGATAAGAATGAAATAGACAAATGAGTTTTACTCATATCTGGACACAATATGTTATTTAGATGGCATAACAAATATACAACCAACATTCGGTATTGTAAGATTGATACAAGTTCTTCTACTTTATATATATATATATTTATTTATGTATGTACTATATACATTCCCTTAGGGAAGGCACTAACCTTAATCATTTGTTATTCCCTCCCTATAAGAAAGTATATAGGGTATATTTTTATTTATATACATTCACAAATTATATACAATATTGTTTGATTTACTATAACCTCATTGTTGATATAACGAATCTTTTAAACTGTTAGTAAAGTCGCACTTGCAGTCAAATCATTTTGTTCAAACTCAGAAATTATAGCAACATATTTGTCTCTAATTGATAATTACATAGAATAATTATTACTCAACTATAATCAACTATAATACTCAACTATAATAATTATAGAATCATATAATTGATTAAAATAGTACTCTTTAAAGGGAAAGCATAAAACCTTTTCCTCACTGCCAAAATCCTCGTTGAATGAATTTTCTCCTCCAAAAAATATTTCAAATAAAAGTTATAACTCTTTATATGAGTAGTTGGCGTACCAAATTCAAAAAAAAAAAAATCATTGAAGCCGTTTTCAAGAAAATCGGTAAAAAAAATGTAAAAATCCATTCCTAAATTATCCGGCTGAATAATTTTGACAGATAACTTCCTGTTGGATCCCATGATAATACCCAAATTGAATGTCAAGTTTGAACTACCTTTGATTTTTCGTTTTTGAGCCATCTTTTTCATATACCTACACACATTAGTACACATACAGAGAGACCATTTTCTAAAAAACTATTTTGTCGGGCTCAAGGGACTTGAAAACGTGTATTTTCCGGTGAAAACACGATATCGAAAATTATACTTCCTGTTGGAGCACAGAAAGAAAAAGATCTATCATATCAAACTGTGGAGTTTGGAGCATTATAATCTTTTAAAGCCCAAGCAATACAATGATACTTCTGAAATGTTATTTGATGTGTTGTCGTAGTGTAGTGGTAGCTTTTAGTGGCTTGAACGGTTTTGTAAAGGGCTTGTATGTATGTAAGTTTTAAGAGAGAGAAGTATCAGAAATAAGAAAGTAGTCACCACTGCTAACAATAAATAATATATTCTATTAAAATAATAACTACAAGTTATTTGCAAGAATGTATAAACTTATTAATATATTGTGGTACAGGCACTGATGCTAAGAGAGCGAAATACAAGTGTTCTGCTTGAATGTCTACAACAGACTGTCCTAAAAGAATGCCTTCTAAATTGTTATTTCAAATCTTCCACTGCGAGAAGAAGGGGTAGATAATGTAACAAGGTTCATGAACTCTTCCTGTAACTGTACTCTTCTACCTGGGTACCATTTTTGCCAACGAGCTTGCATTTTTCTCATAATTTTCTTCAAATAAAATAGATATAATTTCTTGTATCCATCACACTTCCTTCAATTTAAACCGAAGTAAGTTCTAAAGTAACTATCCAAATAAACCTCCTGTATTCACCTAAACACAAGGGAAAAATCCAAAGTAAAAAGCACAAAGTTTCGATCTTATACAAAGGACTATCTATTACATATTCATATTAAATCTTATCTAAGTCAACTCGTATCAATTCTTTCCATAACTTCTCTAATAGGTCTAATAAATAACTCAAGTTTTTCTAACAAATAATAGTGATTCGAATGATTAAAAAGTACTATTTTTGGAGAGCAAAAATGTCATCTCACTAAACCTAATTATAGCAATGATCACTGTTGTAATATAAATTTAAAAAATATTAATGAAAATTGCGAAATCTTGGGGGGGAGGGGAGAGACCATTCAGCAATAGAGCACTCCAACTGACGAAATTAACCTGATATACTTAAGTGTCAAATGTGATAGTTTATGGTAAACGGAATACCAATTTTTAGCTTACTATGATTTTTCGTCTTTCAGATATTTAGTTCCTGTCCCCCCTCCCAAAAAACAAGCCCACAAAAACACATTTATATTATATATAGAACATCGCTAAAAAAAAATCTTTCAAAATCTCGAAACTTGTATTTCCGGTAAAAATGATCGAAAATAAAAATGATCGCAACTCAAAAGTAAGATAAACAAAAAAGTATACTTAGATGATATATTCAAATTTGGGAGAATTTTTTTAAGGAAATATTTAATAAAATGTTGTTAATAATAATAATAATAGAGCTTGATAAGAATATCATCTTTTTTAAATCTGGTTGAGTAGAAGCGGTGATAAGAGATAATTATTATCCATTGGTATGGAAAACTCCGCACGTTTATTATATAATTATATATTATTACATATGTATATATATATGTGTGGGTGTTTTTAGTAACATATTTATTTATTAAAAAGGCCGTTTTATCAGAGGTATTTTCCATGTAATTAGTTTTTAATTTAAAGAAAGTATACTTCGCCATTTATAAGATAAATTAAACAAAATTTAAATATTTTAATTAATGAAATGTGATATATTTATGTGTATTTGCAAGAAGGAAAGAGGGTGTGTGATAGAGATAGTGTACAATATAGTTAGTGATTCAGTACGTGAACGGGTGAGAGGACCGGTCGGTCGGTCAGAGGGGGTAGCACGCGCCGTCCTCTTCAAGTACGTGTTCAGAGAGAATTATATATACATATATATGTATATATATGGAGAGTATTACTATGGAAAGTGTATTATATAGAAATGTATATGTATAGACAAGGAACAGAAGAATATATATAAATATATATGTACAGGTCAATATTCATTAGCATGACATAATGCATACACTATAGACAGACATACGTAACAACCAAGTAAAGTTTAAACTAACGGCATAAAGCGGTCTAACTATAAAGCAACCTCCTCCCAACTTACTATATTATTCACTTTACATTGGTACGGAGATCACTTACAAACTCAAAAAGACAATACTGCCCAAATTAGACTAGAATTTTTCGTTAGAAGCGCCAACTATCTCTCTCTTCTACACTAACAAAACACTTGTGAACAAACTAAATAACTACTTTGTTATCTTCTTTTTTTGTTTCTTCCTTCTAAAATAACTAACAAAGTTTAACAAAAGAAACCAACTAAAAATTCTTTTAACCAAGTGAATATTTATCAATTATTGTTCTGTGATTTAATGAATTAGTCATTATGTATTGTTCAATGTTTGTAATAAGTTTGTTATGGTAGTTCAAACCGGCGGCAGGTGCTGCAGGAAATTGTATCCTAAACTTTCTAAAACTCCAAACTACAACATTTAGGTAGGAACATAGCAAACTACTATACTTAATTATTTCTCTCATGAATTGTTCCAGGACCGGGAAATCGTATTCACTATTGCAAGCAGCGGGACATGACTTTAACCACCGCACGTAGTTTGTTTTGTAGACGACACGATGATATCATTCTCCAAATCCTGATGTTTACTTTGTTATTCACCTGCAATCCTATCTCAACGGCAGATTTAACTCTATCATGGGAAAATTAAAAATTAATGAAAATAAAAATTATTCAACTTACATTGAAAAATCTTTGCAAGTATTATTTTGAAAACCTCATAACCTAATTTAAACTTAATGTTTTTTTTCTCTATTCAATGTTTCATTCACAGAACACAGTGATCTTGAAAGAGAAAGCCAACTTGACTTTAAGGTCATACATTGATCGTTCTGGTGGAAGGAGGATGAAAATCCCAAAACCAATAGCTATAGTGGTGATACTTAAAATATTTATCAATAGTTAACATTAATTTAACTAATCCAAAATAAAAGATTATTAACATCAACTTTCAAGATTAAATAAATTAAAACAGATCATTTCTAATTATTTCTGGTGTGGAATGGCAGTCGAATCTTCCAATATTTTAATTAAAAAAATATATCTCTTGAAAGTAAAATTAATCTTTATGTCTAAATTTATTGATATTAATATAATTTTAAACAACTTGAACAATCGTGACGGATAAATCTTGACAATTTTCAACAACAGGAACAGGCCAACATGTTACCACTGTGCCATTGGCTTTCAATGGCAGAAATTTCATGGAGAGAGAACATCAAAATTATTTCAATCTCACTGATCAAGAAAATGAAACCAACAGCCGATGAACTACTGTTGAAAACCAATGAAAAACACTCTGAGATTTCTTTAAAAAAGAAAACGCTTATGAAAAAAGACAACTAATTTGTTGGGGATAGATGGAGAATGAGTACGTAATACCCAATTATAAAAAAAAAATAAACTCAATAATATGGTAAATACTCCATATTGTCCTTAATCATTTCGTTAACGGGAATTTATCTATTGGTTGACATCCCTAATCCTGCCATATTACTATAAAATACTTTATTACAGTAACTCGTTAAAATTTCGTATTGCGATTTTAAATTTCAAAAGCAAAATCTATATTGACATAAATAAGGAAATAACAGAAAGTCCATTGCCACAGTATAATGGGCGCTGTAAAAAAATTAATGATAATTGCGATATATAACCAGATCCTATCTAAGCTGCAAGCATTTGGACTAACATGGTACGTATACAAATAATTCACCAAAGAACTTGAGCGACAAACCAGATAGATGTATTCGGCCTACTGTGGTCAGCGTATAAATTATGTATATTGGTTTTTGTCTTGAAAAGTTTGAGACCCTGTAGTAGACTATATTAATTAAATGCAATTTTTGTTTAATATAATAGCATTATCAACATCTTCCAATCTTGGGAATTTTACTATGGTTGAATAAAACATTGCAATTTCCATCTGATCACCGACGGAACCGGCATCAGGTAACATCAAACAGGAAAAAAAGTTGAAAGTGCCGATTGTTGTAGTGGAGTATGTATGTATGTATAAAACATGATCCTCTTGATCTAACATACACTTCTGTCTTCTAGTAGTATTCTTGTATTATGGCTAGAAACTGGTGAATTTAAAAATTCAAGCTTCAAATAGATAACTAGCTTTGATAATTCTAGTAGAATTCTCTATTATTTTGACTTTCTCTTACGTTGGTGAGTTTTCATCAGAAATATATGTGTTTCGAAGATCCCCTGCTCCAAAGAAATGTTTTTAGAAATTCTGTGCGTTTGCATGTTTTGTGTGTAAGACGTCTGTCTATCTATCTGTCTGTCTGTCTGTCTATCTTCGGACAGCATAACTCAAAGAAGGAAAATCACAGCGAGTCCAAACAAAATTTTTCATCTAACTTCTAACTCGAAAATATTTTTTCTTATCCTAAGACATGTTCTAGCAATCCAATAAAGTCTACTAAATAATAAAACTCGACAATATGACGGTTGTCTATAATCAGTCAACCAGAAATATACGAGTAACTTCACTGAGTGGACTTTTCAGTTTTTTTGCGATTTTCTCAAAAAAGATTACAACGATTTTCTTGATAATTGGTTTGACAACTACACATATAAAGTGCTACAACTTTTATTAGAAATGTTTTTTCCGAGAACATTCATTTTAGGGATTTTAGAGTAAAGTTAGGATTTCCTTTAAAGTGCCATTTATATGATTTTATCATAGATATAATATTAATAAGAATTAAATGTTTTGCAAAAATTACGAATTTGTAGAACATCGGAGGATCAGAAGTGCATTCACTGAATTGCTTGTTTTCAGTTTTTCACAATTTTCTCGATGTAGATATCAAAGAGTTTCCACACTAGAAGACCTATTACTTATTGTTGAAGCATTTTTTGGAAAAATATGTATACATCCAGCTGTACATATAATATTGAAGTCAGTTATAATTTAATAAACAAATTCCAAGGAAATTTGTCAAAAATAATTATTTTTTATTTTTTTCATCAGAGATATTTTCCGTGATAGCCTGCTTCTTTTTGTGGTCATCGACCGGTTTCGGGCGTTTGCCCATCATCAGTTGTGTTATCACATCTGTTATCTATCACATTGTATTCACAAATGTGTTATCACACTGTTTGACAAACGCATCCTGATGATGGGCAAACGCCTGAAACCGGTCGATGACCACAAAACAGAAGCAGCCTATCACGGAAAATATCTCTGATGCTTTCCAGCTCTGCGGATCCAACCACAACAACTTTTATTTTATTTTATGTACGGAACAATTCCTTTTACATTATATATAAACATAAGCTACAATATCCACTAGATTACAAGTTTTAAAGTACTTATTATTATAATTATTGGTAATATATGATTAGATATATATAGATATAATTATGTAAACTGCAGGATTGAAAGTCATATCAGATTTTTATATCTGTTTTTATGTCGTTTTGAATTAAAGTATTATAAATATTTAGTTAAATTATATTTCTCAGTTTTCAGAATTAATAAGAAAGTATTTATTGCATTATAGTGGTAAGAAATGTAGTCCATAGTTCATGAAATACTGTGGACATTGGCAAGGGGAAACAATCAGATTTCCTTGTCAAGGAAGTAAAGGGGCCCCAATAAAAATACACCACCTTGCCACCTTGCTCACTCAATAATGGATTAAGAGTGACAAAACATTGTCAAAATGTGTTTTAACTAGTGCCAAATTGCACAACAGACCATTAGCAAGGTGTTAACAACGTATTTCTTCCGTATGTCTATGGGTATGGGTCTAATGTTAAGAAGCATTGTTCTCTAATGTGAACGCATGTTATTGGTATTTGTTGAATTTAACTGAGGAAGGGCGTCGAGTGACAAGGAATCCATTCAATAGAACTATTGGAGCAAATGTAATAAGATTTGGGCGTTAGTTATTTAAGAACTGTAGATGGGGGATAATATCTCTTAATATGGCTGAATGGTTCAAAGTATTGAGCGAATGTGTGTATTAAGTAACGGAAATAAATATACTCTGAGATTAATATCTGTTTGTTATATCAAGCAACCATGTCTTTAAAACAGATATTAAAGTAATCAAGTTTCTATATTCCTTTTAATTCTTAAAAACTAGATATATGATGTGAAATTGCGATAAATGAATAATATGATTAATAGTTTATCGCTGTTTTCACTTTTAACAAACTTATCTAATTTATGTCAGACTTTGTTTGCGAATCTAAACTTGATGTTATTATTTTGATTTTAGAATGATACACACCAGAAGCAACATCATAAAGGATCATCTAAATCTCATCTATGAACATCCCAAACTCTGAGTGACAAAACATTGTCAAAATGTGTTTCAAAAATTATGAAACGAAATTTACAAAAACACATTTCCGAAGGTTACGGTATGCAACTTCACCGAACAGACTTCTAAATTTTCATGATTTTTGATTAAAACGATTTTCTTTTAACTTCGCACCAATACACAGGTGAGACTATAAATGTCTATCATTTTTATTTGGAACATTTCAAAAAAAATATATATATATTCTCTGGAGGTTCCGCTGCAGCCTGTCATTAAATTTTGCTGTAAAATGCCACTTCAGTGTAATCTGTGGTTGTTTCAGCTACATAATCTTCTTCACCTTCTTCTACTTCGTCTTCTTCTTCTTCTTCTTAAACATCTACCACTGTTGCAATGTAGAGCCCCTACAGAGCCTTTTCCATTCCTCTCTATTTACCATCACCACTTTCCTTTTGGTCCAGTCCGTTCCTCTTGTTATGAAAGCCTCTTATCTATTTCCTTCCCAAGAGCTCTTCTAGGGCGCCTCTTCTTCTGCAACCTTTGGCAACTACTTCATAATCTAGCTTTTTCATATATTCTTCCATCATCCTGGCTGTACCACCTTAGTTGGGCTCTCTGAATGCCTTGTTTTGCTTTCTGAATAACTCTATTGTGAAACTGACTGTAATGGTATCATTTCTAATTCTGCCCTTGCGAGTCTTATCAATGACTATCCTCTACCCTCATGTCCATAGCCTATTTTTTAATTTTTTAATTTGGATGTGAAGGTCTAGGATCACACGAATATGTTACTATTGGGAGGAATACTTAAAACCTGTCATCCTGTAGTAGAAAATCGTGTGAGTAGTTCACAGCAGTTTTTAAAAATTAGGAATCTTAAAAAGAAACTAATAAAAACTTCAAGCTTTATAAAAAAAAAATCTATCTAATATAACGTCATTTTCTGTAAAATCCGAAAAGAAGCAGAACATCGGTTGCATGAACTTTTGATCCAATGCTAATTCATAAACATCCTTTCAAGATTCGACACAAACCTGCCTACAGTTACAACCTGTTTGTTAATAACCTCATAGTAGAAATCTAGTAAATAAACCAGACAACCATGCCTGTAAAATTGTGAATCAAAACTCACCAACTTCTCGTTCTCACAGCCATAGTAGTCCAAGCTTCTAACTGACAACAACATACACAATCTCATCAAATTGTTTGAACAGATCCAGGATCTAAACTTAATAACAATATAATTTGAAGACCAAGTAATTAGCATAAAAAAAATAATCACTTTAATTGGTTAAATTGTTCATACAACATTAGTAAATAAAGAAATTTTGAGGAACGAACAAGTGCTTAATGCAATAAAATAAACTATATAAACGTGACACAAAAAAAAGGAAAGAAGGAGTTATTGTATAACAACAGATTGAGTTGCTGGGCCTGAGTTTCATTAAAATCCCAGAAAACATGTAACATTTGTGCGCCATACTCGTCCCAAAACTGAAATACATCGGATATACGAGATCCCAGAAAGAAAAGCGACCAGTATTTGGTTGGTTAGTAAGAAGGAAGATTTATATCCTGGACGTTGGTAGTGGATACACGAAATTAAAAACATATCCACCACTGGATGCCACAAACACCATCTCCGCAGTTCTTACACTCAGAGTGGGAGATATGACAATGTAACTGTGACCCTCTATTCTCTTCTCTAGTTATTGTTTATTGTTCTATCTACGTGATGTAATCGCTAGCCTCTCATTTATATATATATATATAAAAAATAATCTACGATGTATATATATCCGACAATTTTTTCCTTTAATTTGTCTCCTTGTTAACATCCCTCGTTACCATTTCTGAGAGGATATCTTATTTGTTTAGTTATTACATTATAAAACTGATTACAAAATTTATATCAGTATCTTACAACCAGTAAACACACAAGTAGCAGCATTTACTCCTTATTAATTTTCGAGATTCCTAAAAGACGATTTTGATGAAGCAGATTATATCAAAATGTCGTCTGAGCTGGACTATGTTAATTCAGAAGACGATAGCAAAGATTATATAACATCAATAAAACTCTGAAGTACTAAATTTCATATTTAAAAGTTATAAAGTGGATCTTTTAAATGAATTAGATCTAGACTTTTAAATGCATTTTAAAAGATGCGCGAAAGAAAAATGTGAACTTTAAATCCTATCACATGTTTAGATGATTTAGATTGTTGAAGAGGAAGTCAAGAGTGGCCTGTTCCCAGCACTAGATTTTATTTAGATTGTTATAGGGGATTATTTCGCTGCGACCTGAAAGATCTATTGTGCCCACCGCTTCCGGTTGCAGAGCCTTCTCATTGCACTGCCGGTCTCTGAGCAGTGTTCTTTAGCTACAGGCAGCACTGCCCAGCAATGGATAGTGAGCTGTAGAGACTGCTAGGAAGAGAAAATCTAAGGGCAGTATGCTGGATTCGAACACGGGACCTCCGCGCTGCTAGTGCAGTGCGTTACTTCCTTCTTCTTTGGCCAATTAATGGATAGAGACCCTAGTTTGTGTACTGTGTTTGCCCTTGTTTGCAAAGGTAGAGTGTATGTAGTTTAAGGGTATTGTGTACTAGTCTGACGAAGAGCACGGCTTACTGAGCTGTGGTAAACCGTGGGGTCGCTACTACCCAAATAACTGCACACAACAGATACCGCAATCACTTTTTTTTTTTTTTACATTTTTATTGATTTTTACAACTGCACAATTTGCGTGCAATAAGTAAAACAGATAATATGCGAATTATGTGTGCATTGGCTGAAGGCCGCGGCACACGACCTGATCTACGTGAACGACTGTCATCCAGCGATGGCAGCCGTAACAAACCATTAAGAATGGAGTCTCACAACTGTCCTAAGACAGCCGATTGTGTAAGTAGATGATCACGAGGCCATCGACGCTTCAGTCGCCGTAATGGGTTAGAGGGAAGAGTTGTGGTTGAGAGCGCTTGGATAAGTGGATTTGAATGAGAGGATAGTTGGGAATGGAACTTTAGATATCGGGACTTGGCTATTGCAGAAACGAAGGGAATTTTTAGGTCGTTATGGATGGTGTGATTGGAAACGTAGAAGGGAGCATTGACTATAGTGCGAAGGATTTTAGACTGTAGGGACTGAATGCGGTAAAGGTTTGAATGTCTGGCTGTCCCATATAGTTCGATTCCGTAAGTCCAAATAGGGGCTAATAGAGAGTAATATAGTTGTCGTTTGTTATGTAATGTAAGTTTCGAACGTATGTCTAGAAGTTTTTTTAGTATTTTGTATCTGTTATTCAGTTCAGTTCTTTTTAGTCGAGTATGGGGATTCCAGGTTAGTCGTTTGTCAAGATTGAGACCAAGGTAACGAACTTTTGTGACGGGAGGTAAAGGAATGTGGTTGAAATATATAGGAGGAAGGGTTTTTCGATTTAATGTGAAGACTATGTAATTGGATTTGAGTTGATTCACCTTTATTCTCCACTTTCGGAGCCAGGGTTCAAGGATGTTGAGATGGGATTGAAGATGTCTAGCTGACATGACGGGATCATTATGAGGGGATAGGATGGCCGTATCGTCGGCGAAGGTGAAGGTGACCGTATCAGAATGTAGTGGGAGGTCAGCAGTATATACTGTGTAAAGAAGGGGAGCGAGTATGCTTCCTTGTGGAACACCAGCGTGAATAGGAAATATGGGAGAAAATGAGGATCCTTGGACAACCATGAAATGGCGATCGGCAAGATATGATTTGAGGATGAGGTAATAAGTGGAAGGAAGGATGCCCTTAAGTTTCCACAATAAGCCCGGATGCCATACCCGATCAAACGCTTGAGAGATGTCCAGGAAGGCTCCCGAGCAGTATTGCTTCCGCTCAAGGGAGGTAGCGATGGTGTCTACAACTCTGTGTGCCTGGTGAATGGTAGAGTGATAACTGCGGAAACCGAATTGGTGATCAGGAATAATATTGAGTGGAGCTAATAGAGTATGGAGGCGGGATAGAAGAAGTTTTTCAAAAATTTTTCCTAGTAATGGTAATAAACTAATGGGTCGATAAGAGGAAGGGGAATGAACGGGTTTATTAGGTTTGGAAATCATGCGGATTGAAGAAAATTTCCAGAGTATAGGGAAGTGAGTTGTTCTAAGTATAGCATTGTATAGGGATGTTAGGAAAACGATGGCCTTAGGTGGGAGCTGTAAGAGGATGCGGGTGTTGATAAGGTCATATCCAGGGCTTTTTTTAGGATGAATATTGCGGATTATTTTCAGAACTTGTTTTGGTGTAAATGCTTTAGGTGGGAGTGACAGAGGAAGTGGGATATCAAGTTCCTGGGTGATGGTATTGCTGTGTTGAGGGTCCTCTATTTCAGGATGGGGAGTAAAGACTTGGGAGAGGTAGGAGGCGAGGCATTGGGCTTTCTCTTCGTCGGATTTCGCCCATGACCCGTCAGGGCGTTGGAGAGGTTGAGAAGTGTTTTTGTATTTCAGGATCTTTTTTGTAGCGGACCAAAGTGAATTGTCTTGAGTTGTGAGGGTAAGAGTGTATTTGGAGTATTGGTCGTTGTAGTACTTGTGCAATTCGTTAGTCAGCTGTCTTGTCAATTGATTGAAGGTTTTTTTGTCAGAAGGATAACGGGTGCGGTGCCAGCGGGCTCTCGCTCGCCGTTTAAGTGTGATAAGTGTCCTGATATAGAAAGGAAGGTTGTAGGTTACAGATGATTTGTGATATTGGTTAGTAGTAGTAGTAGCATGGTGGAGGCTTTGTTGGACAGAGTTAGTTAGTAGTTCAACGTTATCGTCAAGTTGTGAAGGTGTTTTTAGAGGAACGTTTAAGTTAAGTTTCTGTGTTAAGGTATCCCGAAAAAGGTCCCAGTCAATAGAGCCGTTTATGAGGGTTGGTCGAGGAGGTATTGGTTTGGAATGAATGTCAAGAGTTAGGATGACCGGGCTATGATCGGAAGATAGGTCGCGTGGGACAATGATATCAGTGGAAAGGGAAGTTAAGTTTGAACATATGAAGAAATCGAGTAGATCGGGGCGTTTATGGGGAGACGTTGGCCAGTAGGTTGGTTGGGAAGGAGATAAATAGGTGAAATTGGATTGAGAGAGAGCGTTATGGAGTTGCCTACCACGTGGATTGGCCACTCGGCAGCCCCATCTGGGGTGTTTTGCATTGTAATCACCACCGCATATAAAACGAGGACCAAGGGATGAGAAAAAGGAGAGAAAATGGTTTTGATGAATGGTATGATTCGGCGGACAGTATACTGCTGCTATGGTGTAGGAAAAGGGCTCCGAAAGCAGAGTTATCACAGTAGGTTGGAGATAAGGAGCCGGTTTGTAGGGTATAAGGAAATGCGACAGTGAAGTGCGGATGAGGATTGCGGATCCACCATGTGCTGTCCCGTCTGGGTGATTGGTGTTATATGTAGTGTAGCCTGGGATGAGAAATCGAGATTTATCAGTGAAGTGAGTTTCAGTTATTAAGGCCAAATCTATGCGTTTGTCGTGTAGAAATATGTCGAGTTCACGTGTATGTTGGTTAAGTCCGTTCGCATTCCAAAGGAGTATGGAGAGGGAGTGTAAATTAAGGGGATTAAGGTGCGCGGCTGGGAAGAAGGTGAGTAACCACAGAGGTTAGAAGTGTTATCAGGGGGGTTATAAGGGATTTAATATTAATATAAGGGGCTATCACTTTAATATTACTTTCATACATCTCATTTCCTCAATACTGTTTGTGAAATGAGAAGGAGCTAGTGGAAGGATTTATTTTGCTAGAAAAGGCCAACACAATACACTTTTAATATAGCAACGCAAAAATAGCCAGATTGTGTCTATTGAATTTATATAATAGCTCAATAAAAAAAAGATAAACGTTCAAATTAGTACATATTATTTTCTGTTCATACAATTTTCATTAGTTCAGATTTGAAGTTTTCACATGTTCCAGTTCTTGCTTTAAGTTTTACTTATGGTAATTAATGGCAGCTGACAATTTTGAATGCTTTTAAATAGTTTTAGGAATGTAACAAAAATCTCGGCACCTGCGAAATTCTAATGCAAAATGCAAACATTTAGGTTAAACCTTCTCCTTCCATTTGGCGCAGTTCCTGTTACCAGCCTTCCTACACTTCTCTGTGACTCCATAGCGGCTTAACTCTAATGGCAAATAAGTCTCTGCCAAAGATATCTACCTACTGTGATGGATGCCAGAAATATAAAAATATATTTAATTTGAAAAAATCAAAATTATGAAGAAAATGTGATATTCCCTGGCAAAAGGACTATTCAGGTAGAAGACCACTATTGTCTTTTAGAGTTCATGAACTTGATAGCATTGTCTACCCCTGCTTCTCGCAGGGGAAGATTTGAACGAACAATTAGAAGACATTTCTTCAACACAGTCTGAGCTAGACATTTCACCATAACATTTCAGGACTGTGCCAGTTATAAGTTAAAACATAAGAGTTTATTCCAAGCCCAAAACCGTTAAAACAGAAGTACTATAAATTATCTTGCTATTTACATCTAACATTTGTTGTGGTATTCATTGATAAAACAATTAACATTTGCAAATTTAAACCATTCGATGTTATCAAAACGCACTTCTTTAAATTTTCGTGTGACTTTAATTACATACATAATTTAATTTACATACATTAATTTTTTCTGTTGAATTATTTTAGTGCTTGAACATCGTGTTTAGTTTATTTTAATGTATGTAGCGCAGGCCACAAAGTATTGAAAGAGTTGTTTGTGCTTGGCTCCGCTGAGCTGGAAAGCATCAGAGATATTGTTCGCCCATTATCAGGACGTTTTGTCAAAACAGTGTGATATACACTGACTTACACAGGGCAAATTCCTACACACTATTGAAGGAATATCTATTATAAAGACGGAAATCTGCGCAAGAGCTAATTCAATCAAAATCTAGTTTCGCGCAACAACATAAAACAACGATACGAACTAATTATTAATACACTTTAACAAATAAATTATAGAAAGTGGAAGTGTTATATATTTTATCAATTTTCTTTTGCCTCAACTAGTATGCGCGGCAAAATAAAAAATGCCGGTGGATTTTGCTATTCCGCCTAATTCTTTTTGCCTATTTTTTTCAACAATGGAATAATATTGGAATGGAATGAATATTCTGGATTTTTTCTTTATAGCTCACGTTAAATATTATGTTAGAAATAACATAAACATAAAATAAAGATTTTTATTTCACGAATTGATATTATAAAATACCTACGTAGGGAAAATTCGTAAAAAAATTCTATACTTGACTTATCGTAGAACTAAATAGCTATAAATAAATAAGCAATCACAATGTAGAATGAAAGTGTGAAATGTAGGCGTGTAATTTAGGCTTATCAGAATATTAGAATGATTATGTTGACCACGCCCACATTTGACACCTTCACTTCTATACTGTTATTGGCTAATTATTTATAGCTTATTATTTCCATTAAAAATCTAGTTTATAATTTTTCCACCGTAGGCATTTTATAAATTATCAAATTATGTTATAAAAATTTGTTATAAGAAAATACAAAAATCAAGTATTTTTGAGCATACTATTTACTTTGCTATATATAATTGATGTGAGGTGTAAATACAAAATTCAGCATTTTCATTCCATTGTTAAAGAGAAAGCAAAAAGAGTATTAACCAGAAATGAGCCAATGATAGTCTGCCATTTTGTATTGGCCGCTTATACTAGTGGGACAAAATAAAATTGATGTTAAACGCCCATAAATATTTCTCAAAAAAATTCACAATATTTAGTTAAAAAAACTTTTCTTTGACCTGGCTATTCAATTTATTATAAATTTTTTCCGGCGGGCTTAACGTCCAACTACCAAATTAGGTGTCGTGGACGGGGGCGGAAGCACCTACTTTAATGTTAACATTTTTCATACCAATATAAAATTTAGCAGTTATATGCGGGATTCGAACTGGGGTCCTCTCACTTACAAGTCCATGCTCATAACCACTACGCCAACACCATTAAAATGTTCAGATTATGAAAAATAAAAAATTATGCGGACAGAACTATCTGATTATGATAGATAAAAGGGAAAGTATAATTTTTAAATTAAATCAGACAGATATTCAGAAAATAGAACATAAGAATTGAGGTTTAATACTAGTAAAGAAGAATATTATAATCGATTTGAAGAAATATGTAAAAATATTTCTAAAACTTGTTAGAAGATTTTCTTAAATGAAATTAAAAATAAAATATCAAATATATGAAGGTGTGGAAAATACATTGTACGAAGTGGCTAAATAGAGAAGAAAAAATACTGTATTGAACCTTCAAAAATATTTAACAGGGAAAATTTAGATAAAATGAAAGGATTTAGTAGAGAGGAACAGGGATGAATTTTAAATATTAAAGGGGAAGTTTCAAAAAATCAGAGATTAAAATTAGGTAAAGCTGCAGGGGATGATCGTTCAGGCAGAGTATTAAAAAAGGAAAAATCGTTTTTGAGGTCTTTTCAATATTTTACATGCACTATTCCAGTCAATACAGTAATAAGATATTTTGATAGGTGGTTCAAAAATGTAATTGAAAACTATATACTTCTTCTTATGTACAAAGAGCATACATTGTTCAATAGAATTAAAAATAAAATTAATATCATCAAAGCAACAGGTTTAGCCCATATTATTAACAAGACCATCTCCAGGCAATATAGTTGTAGAAAAGTGTATATAAAATAACATATATCTAATATTTATTGACCTTCAAAAGGCATTCGATATGCTGGAACACCAATCTATTTGGTCGGCCCTACTGGAAATCGGAGTGGAGAATGTATATATTAAGCTAATCAAGGAAATTTATTCGAATAATAAGGCCTACATTATGTTAGAAAGGAGGGGAAGAATCTTTAGTCTAGAGAGGGGAGTGAGGCAGGGATGCCCTCTATCGCCGATACTATTCAATTGTGTGTTGGAAAGTATTTTTAGAAAACTAGATTGTGAGAAGAAAGGTATCAATCCTAAATCATCTTCGTTTTGCCGACGATATTGTACTTTTCTCACCAAATCTAATGCAGGCAAAAGAAATGTTAGGCGATCTGAAGAGAATGTTGACGCCAAATTAGGAAAAAACTAAAGTGGAAGAAGAGAAAGTTTTAATATTGAAGGAGAAAATTTGGAATTCGTAGAGGTTTTAACTATTTAGGACAAACCATCTCATTTAAATGCAGGAGAGAGGAAGAGATATACAGAAGGATTAATAAGGGATGGAAGAAATTTTGGGCCCTTAGAAGTAAAATAAATAAATAAATAAATCTGTATTTATGCAATAGCATATTACAGGGAGTTGCCAGTTCTACAACAAAAGTAGGTAAATACATAGTAGCAACATAACATTTCAAACAAAACATAAGATACTACAGTTTCCAAAATAATAGTTCATATCAATAACTAAATAGTTAATAGTTCAATAAATCAATAATTAAATAAGACAAAATAAATGTACAACTAAAAATATTACAATAATTCTCTTGAAAAAAGAAAGAAATAATTACTTCTCAAAACAATCAAAATAAAACTTTCTTAATTTTAAAACATAAACAATGTAGTTAAAAACTTTGCTCATATGGTCATTGTCCTTGACCGACAAAATATTATAAATATTATCATTTTCTGTATTTAGGTCAGCATTTACAATATAGTTTATAGGGCACTTAGAAGTATTTTAAAGGGAAACTTTTCAAATGAATTGAAAGGAAAAGTACTAGCGCAGTGGAGTTTACCCCTGCATTCTGTATGGAAGCTAGACCTGGGCCCTCACCAAATACCTTTCCGATCGGCTTTGCATAACCCAAAATAAACTGTTGAGGAGTATGTTGGGAGTTAAAAGGCAGGAAAAGAAAAGCAATGCCAAGATCCGGAAAAAATTCGGAAAAATGCAGGACTTGCAAGTAGTAGAGGCCCATCGATTAAAGTGGAACTGGGCAGTTCATGTGGCCCGAATGGAAAATAGAAGGTGGGCTAAAGAAGTTCCGAATGGACGCCAAGGGATCGGAAAAGGAAAAAAAGGTCGCCAGGTAGTGAGATGGAGAGATGAGATGGCAATCAGAGTAGGTGGTGTATGGTGGACCAAAGCAAGAGATAGAGCTGTCTGGAATAAAGTGGTAAAAAAATATTTTGAGACATAATGTTAAGGAAAATTTTTTAGTTATTTATGTTGTAAAGTATTCAGTTTAAATTTAGTTTGCTCATTTGATCAAATATACCTTATTCGATCTTTATTTAAATTACCAGTGTATTTATTTTATTTTATTATTTTCTGTTTTGTTTTTGTATAAATTTCATTACGAATTTGTGCTTTAATTAGTTTTTTATAAAATTATAAGTTTCAGTGCTTACTTTTGTATATACTGTAAACATTGTATGAAATATACAATATGAACTCATAAACCTCCAAAAGGAGAGGCTTTTTCTCTGTAAAGGGTGCAAATAAAGCTTTATTATTATAATTATTTATACAAACAAAGAATAATAGAATTTGATTTAAAAACATTGGAATTCATAAACTTCCCTGAAAAAAAAAAATCGTTAACAATAAGATGGGATTTTCAAATATGATTGGAAGATATATATATTTTTTAAAATGAGGATGCGATAAAGGATTTCCCAATTTATAACTCGTGATTAATCTTTCCTGCTTTGAAGTTTTCTTACATCCTTTAAAGATTGCATCAGTTTTAAAAGTTTTCTTTAGAGACCTTCTTTTCTATGGACTTGTGTGACAAAAAATTTTGATGATACTATACCCTCTTTACAACAAAATTAACTACACATATTCTAATACCATTATCAACTGTTTCAATCACTTGAAATTTATTGTGTCTTTTTTTGTAAAACTTTTTTCTTGATAAAACTCAAACTTCTAAGCTTCCTTCCAAATTTGAAAACTAAACAGTTCTCAATTTTGGTTAAGATTTTTAAATTTTCTTGTGAGATGAGAGCTCGGCTCTATTCATTATAAATTTTATTAGGCTACCCTAATTTAAATGAATAAAATGACAGATTTAAATTTTCGAAAAATGTTCCTATGATATAGTAAATTTGATGGAAACTTCTTCATTATTTACTTAAATGTCAATTTTTGTAGAAAATAGTCTAAACCGATTTCCTACAGAAATATTTTTTATTTTAATTTACATGGCAGATAATTATGTTAAAGTAATGCAACTTACAAGTGCAATTCAATGTAAAAGTTACTGTACATTAGAGTTATATTAAACGCTTTATGATACAAAATGGAAATAATTAATTAGCCCAGAAAAAGAAACCTAACAGTAAGGAAATATAAAAAAAAAAAAAAAAGAAGAAAAGATTATAATATAAGTTGGTTACCTAGCGACTCCAGTTTATATGATGATATTGTCGGAATGTAAATGTAAATAAGGAAAGCATCTTTCATTTAAAAATAATAAAGCTACCAAGCCTTTGTACTTGTGCTGTTAGTGAACGTTCACTTCTTTTTTTTGCTGGCAGTATATGTACACATTATCTGACTTTACTTTTTGGGTTATCCTTTTCTTCCAAAACCTTCCTTTGGTCATGCTAAACAGAAATGATTATTTTAATTTTGTAAATTTTGTTAGATGTACCTGGTACTACAGAAAATACTTTGTTAATTGGTTTAATTTTCAATTCAATAAAGTTACTTAACTAACCGTGGTAATTTTCTTTTATTTACATTATACTTTCTTTTATGTTGTATTTTTGTAATATATTTTCCTACTTTGTTTTTCACCTTTTTTCACTTTGTTTATTTTTTGTTGTTATATCGACCTCCAGCAGACGGTTTAACCCTGGTAGCTGCCATCTCCATATTATGGGAAAGACGATATAGGACAATGCTGTATAAAACTTACAGCTCAACAGGCCGCCAGGAGAATAGATAGTTGCCAACTTCTCTTTTAAAAAAAATCCATCTAAAATGCGGTTCCATAAAAGAATCAAATGGCATTTCGGGTTGGTGCAAGAGAGTAATCTGAGAAAAAGTTTATTTTTTGCATTTTTTTGAAACTTTGAAGGAGTAAATATTACTAAGTAAAAAGAGTCGCCTATCTTTGGCTTGGCCAAATTTACACAGCAACCCCAACATAGAATAAATTCAGCAAAATAATTATTATAAAAATTATAATCATTCTCTGCAATTATAAAAAGTTTCCAATAAAAAAAAAAAAAAAAAAAATTTTAACGCAGAAATAAAACTGCATTTATATTAGATTTTAATCCATTAACACTGGAACAAATTACTGAAAAACGAAAAAGACAAACTTGATTTAGATAACTGGACAAACCGATGGCAGACATGATTTATTCAAGATGACAATGACTTCTGGATAATAGATGAATGAGATTGAAACAGACCAGCGCTTGAAAAGAAATCTTTTGGGAGAGCGTGGGAAGATAATCTGCTTATAAACTCAGACATGTCTGTCCCCACCAACTGGTTAAGTTGATTTGTACCATCTTCTTCACCACATCTCAGTGTCCTGACAAACACCAACAGAGTCAGTAATTCTGGAAATTAAGGGTGTCTGAAAAAACTGAAACCTTAAAAGCACCATTTAAACGCATAATGTGTTTTTTAAACAACAGAAGCTTGATTCCCTTTTTTCTCATATTATCAGGAAGTCTTGATATATCAAAAATCCTGTATATTTTTAGTATTGTGGAAGCCTTTAAAACTTCCAACTTGTCTTGATAATGATAAAAACTGATTAAAAGGGATTTAGTCAGAGCGATCTGTAGGCCCCAGAGGAAAGACAAACTCCTTGAAAGTGATGTTCACTGAAAGGGCCTGGGAACAAAATTCACTTTCAGTTTTGAAAAGTCTCATCATAGCTATATTTCAAGCCCTTAAAAATTAGTTTGCAACGCCGATTTAATTCTTCAAGAAGCTTTTCCTATTTGAGCGTTACAGCTTTAAGAGAATCAATTTCAGCATGCAATAAATACCTGATTGTCCTCCTTCAGTCTAGAATTATCTTCCTTAAGCTCTTGAAAATCCTGTTTAGTGGCAAGTAAAATGAGTCTAGAATCAAGAATTTTGTTTATTAGAAACAACTAACACTGAAAAAATGGATGGCGATGTAGCTCCGTGCCTACACTCTGAATGACAAAGGTGGTTTAATAGGCTGTGTGTAAATTAATTTTGTAGTTTTTAAGCTGCAATGTTGTTAATTATATAGCTTATTTCAAAATACTACTAAGTCTTGACAAGTAAGAGGGTTGTAGCGATGAGCGCAGAAGGGTCTGGGCGAGAGATTGTCCAGTGTAGCTCTTGGTGGTAGTAGCAAATTCATCGAAGGGAGAATTGACTCCAACAATTCTTCTTTGACATCCTTCCCACTTCCAATTCACCACCTGTCATCTCACACACTTCAAAACTAGACTTTTTGTTATCTGAATAAAACTCAGGAGAGCTGCTAGCCCGTTTACTTCTCCCAGATATGAATTGAGTGGGTGTGGAAACTGTTTTAGACGCATACACCAGACAGCAATAATAAAAAAAAACAACAAAAACCCTGATAACTTAATATATGCGAAAGATGCTAGAGACAATAAATTGCAAGATAGAAAGATAAATTTCTTGTTAAAAAAAGAATTCTCTTGTGGTAAAATCGAAGAGACACAGATGATTGATGACTAAAATAGCTTCTAATAAAATAGAAAAATAGATTCTCTTAATAACATGCACTTTTAAGAGAAAAAATATAATAGATTTAAGAAAGCAACGACAACCTAAATTAAGGTTAAACATTTGTGGCACTTTTTTCATCTTGCATTTACAATCATTCACTCAATTTAATTTTTGTCAATAATAAGAGTTTGTTCACAAACACAAAAATGATTCACCAAAGCAAAAATAAAGTGAAACTGCTCCTTATAGACTTTATAGAAATGCTAAAAATCGGGAGCATATAAAAATACCTGTTAACAGTTAATAACATAAATTAACATTACGACTGTAGACTGTTGTTTAATTAAAAAAATTCTCATCTCATTTGGTCCAGTATCATACAGTTCAGGATTTTAATGCGTTTGTCATATTTTATTTCGAAAAACTATTTTTATTAATAATTTTACTATAATAAACAATATTTTTCATACAATTATTACGATCTATTTCTCAGGAAATTAAATCATTAAAAAAATTATCTTAATTGGAGAAGCTAAAATAAAAAAATAAAAAATGGCGTCTTTAAAATGGTTCAGAATTTGGGAAAAAATTACATATTAATTTAATAAAATCCCAAAATTTTATGTACTAATCAAATTCTAATTTACATTAAAATCAATTTAAAAAAAAAAATAATAAATTTAATTATTAAAATAATTTTATATTATTTCTGTGAACTTTTTTAATATTACCTCTGATTTGTGACAGTTTCAAATAAAAAATATACTGAATTAATAATTTAATTACGGAGTAATTTACAATAGAAAAAGATATATTAAAATATGCATTTTATGTTTTTTTTCCAAAATTATATCAATACTATACAGTAGCACGGAAGTATCCTGGATTATAGACTCATCGGGAGCGTCCTGCCACGACCTCACTCTTTCCTTCGTTGGATATGCTCTAGTGAACACTACTAATATTATAGTAAGTAATATTAACATCATACTTTGGGTAAATTAATAGTTATTTATGATCATTTATTTCACAAATTATCAAGTAAACAGTTAGTATTAAAAGTTCTTATTTTTTATCGGTTGATTTAACTGAATAAAACTAATTAGGTCAAATGAAATTATAAGATTTTTCATGTAAAAAAGAATTCAGCTAAAATTTACTATTTAACAGTAATTCCGCCAGAAAAATAGTATTTTAATCTATTATAATAAAATAAAACATGGATTTTTAAGATTTTTTTAAAATTTCAAATGCTGATTTCAAAGAAAATTAAACGAATAATTACGTCAACTGAAATCCACTAATCCAATATGGCGTGATTATGACAAGTATCTTTTGTTAGATACCTACTTTCTTATGTTTCGTAAAATTATAATACGGCTTAAAAAGTAGGTATTATTTCTGTATTTTTATTGTAAACAAAATAATTTTAAAATTGATTTTAAATTAATCGATGGTCGATCTATAATTGAATTTGAGATATGATGAGATTAATTACACTCAGGGCCAGTCAACAGGACGGATGCACCCGGGCACCGAGTCCTAGGGGGCCCCCAGAAAAGCAGACACACTTATAAACGATAAGCGTAAACATTACAAAATAATATAAAAAAAATTTGTTAACAAATTTGGAAATAAATGTACATCGTGGAATCCAGTAAGTGATTGAAGACTAAGAATAATTAATAATCAATTTTATACATAAACATAAAACATAATTATATTAGATTATAAAATGGAAAATAAAAGCTACGAAATAGAAAATTTTAAAATTGTAAGGTAAGTTAACTGAAATAAAGTATCATATATTATCTTAAATGAGAATCTTTCAGATACATTTTTTCCATCAAAAAAAGGAATCCCTTTGAAGAAAAACGAATGACATTTCAAATTACTTGATGTTACAAAACAAATAAAAATGTTTCTTTGATCTGCCCGACGGCACACAAAAGGAA
The DNA here is from genome assembly GCA_011037195.1 of Triatoma infestans. Taxonomy (NCBI): domain Eukaryota; kingdom Metazoa; phylum Arthropoda; class Insecta; order Hemiptera; family Reduviidae; genus Triatoma; species Triatoma infestans. The sequence goes on along the minus strand of JAAEAF010004038.1, from coordinate 21,981 downwards.
GGCGACTTTTTTTTTTGACAAATGAACATTGATTCCTAGAAAAAGTTCTCGTGTTGGGTATTTTCGCGTTGAATGTCTACAGTTTACGGTGTGTTGTTCTGATAATTCAATTTTTTTTTAATTTATTCCATTTATGTTGTTTGCTACTGGTACTTGGAACATTTTTTGTTAAATCTACCTTCCAGTTGAAAAACTTTTCTATAAATTAAAAAGTTTTAGATAGTATTTTTTCTGTTGGTAAAGCAATACGTTGATAAGCTGAAGTCATAGACTTTCAAGAAATTATTGAAAAATGGGCTATGTATACTGCACAGTACAGAGATACAAGTTTAACTCACAAAAACAAAGAATTTTTAATATAAAGATAATTTTTTTTTTGTTTAATTACAGTTTGTTTATTGTTTTTGTGAATGAACTGTGACATTTATAATAATGTTTGTAAATGCATTTTTTTTTTTTTTAATTCAATTTATTGTTCATTTCATTATGTGAGTATTAATTTCCCGGAGTTAAACTTATTTCATAAAGTGTACTGAGGAAATTTTAACAAGAAATATTAGATGATTTCTGTATTTTATTATTTTTTTTTTAAATTTAGTCTTTATAATATTTCTATTTCTATGCACATGTTTTACTAATTAGAAGAATTTATAATAAATATTGATTAAAAATCACTACCTGCCATTTGTACAAAGATGAATGCCGATGAAGATCATTCAGTTTTTCTATGATATCCTGGTTACTTCATAAACACTAATGGATATCCTTCAAACACTACTTTATTTCCTTTTATTCTTTTTTTTGATAGAATTATTTCACATGTAATTTATATTATCTTAAATAGATGCACTACTTAATGACCTTCGATTATAAATCCCTTATTTCACGACATAATTTTCTTGTTTTTTAAACAGCAAAACATTCACATTATTTACTTAGAAAAGTCTATTACAAAATATAAAATCCAATTAATAGCCGTATCTGTCTCGTAAACATTTTGTAGAGCAAACTTCTTTAGCTGAATATGACTTCTGAATGCCTAATTTTTCATTTCTAATTACAGGTATTTAAAATATACGAAGGCTACTCAATGAAAACTGTATTAAAACGTTAAATTTGTTTGTTGTGATTATTACCAATTCTTCAAACATGCAGTAAATTCTGAAATCTAACCTTTTAGTTGCAAGAATCAAGGTAGAAGTATTTGTTAAAAATTATGATTTCTTTTTTAAATTAATAAAAATAAAAATTGTGCAATCCTTAAGTTTTTTTTCTTCATCGCTATTCATTTTGTCAGATAAAAAAATTAACACTATTTAAAACAAGCGTTGGTTGGGACTGGCCCCAGCTAACATTTTTTGCTTGTTTTATTAACGACCAAACGTAACTATTATTCTTTCACTTTGATCACTGTTTAAGTTTCACATAATTTATTCTGCATTTATGAATTTTGAATTTAACTTATTGACAAAAAAGAATCATTCAAAAATACACTTGTTCAATAAAATGTAAAGTAACACTAACATTTGTTCAATAACTGTAAGAAATTATGTTCCCCACTACTATATGTTTTGGATATAATTTAATTTGAAAGAAGCCGATTACTATTGGCGGATTGGAGGCTTTATTTGTCTGTTTCCTTTAATTATCTGACATTTATAAACGGATATTATGGTGTCTATCTTATCATATTTAAACATATTGAACATATTTAAAATTATTTTTCTTAGTTTTCTTTTAATGTTTAGGATTTCTAAATAATACTGTACATTGTAAATGTATTAAATAACTGCAATTAAAAAAAAAATACTAATAATAATTTTATGTGATTGATTAAAAAAAGAAAAAAAAAAATGGGTCACTCATAAATCCCCATTAATAGACCATATCCAGTAAATTCTAGTAGTAAGTTACTTACAAAATTTAATGAAACTATTGATTGGTACATTTCAACACTTATACTTGGAAATTATTTATTAAACAAGATAAAGTCTTACTAGGAAAGAATATTACCAATTCTTCATGCTTTTATTTTGACTTCTTCTGTTAAAGCCTGGCTAACTCAGGACATTACAGATAACGAACTTGGTCTTTACAATAACTATGTCTTTCGTACGGATAGATCTTCAATTACATCTCAAGAATCTCGCGGAGGTGGTGTTCCATTGCTAGTGTCACGCCAAGTAATCTTCCCAGCTGTTACCATGCAAGAATAATATTGAACAAGTGTTTGTTCTGGTGCATTTACATTACCGCAAGTTAATAATTGGTAATGCTTACATTCCTCCCGATTCTCCATATGAATCCTATGCTGCTCACAGTGAAGATATTGAATTGTATAAAAATGCTTAGTTTCGTGTTTGTTGATGATTATAATTTGCCTAATTTAACTGAAGTGTCTCAAGGATGTGGGTCCTCTGCTTCTGCTAGAGTGGTAATTGAAGCATTTTCATTCACAGATCTAACCCAAATAAAGAATGTTTTAAATTGTAATGAATGAATATTAGATCTTGTACAGACTAATTTATCTGATTCTAATAAAGAAAAGTGGGATGATTTCTTAATGCCTGTGTTGTTCACAATCCGTCTATACTGACTTCATTTGAACTAGTTACTAACAATTCTGTCGATTGTCATTGCTTGCAGTATGATCTCAGTGACTGGGAATATGGTGCAATGAATGCATTCTTTGCTAACACTTCTTTTGGTCCTTTTTATATGAACACAACTATGCTAAAGTTTTATGAAGTGCTGTATAGTGCAACACGAGAATATGTTCCAATCAGATGATTCAAAAAAGGTAATAAATATCCTCGTTGGTTTACAAACGAGTTCAAGTCTTATCATTGAGAAAAGCTTGCTCATTTTCACTACAAATAATCTGGCTTTCATGCTGATTATAATGCTTTCTCGATTTTGAGATCTAAGTGTAAAATAGCTGTGAATTCTATAAGGCATTTATTCAGAATGAATAGATTAATTTAAACTAATGATGTTCAAGTATTCTGGAGCTATACCAGTAGTCTGAAAAGTCTCCTGGTTCACCTAGCCAGATGTTCTACAAAGATGAAACCTTCAGAGATGGTGCAATTATAGCAGATTTTTTCTAGTCTCATTTTTATTTTTTATTATTTTTTATAATAATAAGAGTTACATTCTTATGTACCGGATTCAGAATGTTATTTTAATTCCATTAATATAGTTTGTTTTCAAGTTAGTCCTGAACTTGATAAGTTAAATTGTATTCTCATTAACAAGAGTTCTGGTCCTGATGGGATTCCCCCTTCTAAAAAAAATGTAGCCTAACATATTCCTCTTACTGACCTATTTAATCTTTCCCTCTCAAGTGGTGTATTTCCACAATTGTGGAAATCATGTTTTGTTGTTCCTATTCGTAAAAGTGGAAGTAAGTCTGAAGTGTCAACTAACGACCTGTATCTATTCTATCTGTGGTGCCTAAACTATTTGAGAATTTAGTCACTGACTTTATTTCTGCTCACATTCATAATTTAAATTCCCCAGCAGCATGGATTTATGAAAGGAAATACCACTCTTACCATTCTTCTTGAATTCCAGCATGTTGCTATGTAAAGTATTGAACAACATTTGCAACTTGATGCCATATACACCGATTTCACAAAAGCTTTTGACAAAATAATAATAGAATTATTAATAAAAAAAATTAGAAATATTGGGATTTTATAGTAAAATGCTACTTTGGCTCCAGCAATATCTTTTGGACAGAATCTGTATTGTGAAACTCCCTACATGTGCTTCTTCATCCATATTCTGCACCCTCCGGAGTTTTCAGGGTTCCCACGTTGGACCAATCTTTTTCATATTGTAATAAACGATATTAACAAAACTTTCCCGGATATCTCTTTTCTTCTGTAAGCCGATGACCTCAAGTTATTTAAATGCATTGAATTTCAGTCAGATTCGATTGTTCTACAAGAAAATCTCAATAGACGATTGGTATAGTACACATGGTCTACTGCTTAATGTAGCCAAATGTTCATTCGTTACTTTTACAAGATCCAAAACTCCTTTTCTCACTAGTTATCATGTTATGTGTTATCATTATTTTGGAAAAATTTTCATCTGTCCCTGATCTTAGCATTCTTTTTCAGTCCAGCCTCCAGTTTAACAAACACATTAATAAAATATTATATTTCTGGCATCCAAACAACTTGGCATCATCCTCCGTTCATCAACTGATTTTCTTAATCCTCAGTTACTCCTCACGCTCTATAGATCCCTTGTTAGACCAATCCTGGAATACTGTTCTCTAGTTTGGGACCCTTTTTTTAACGACGTTAAACATCCTGTTTGCTGCTCCTATACATTCCGTTAATGCTATTGATGAATCTATTCACTGATATAAGAAACATCCAGCTTTATTTCTTAAATTATAATAAGAAACTGATATTTCAATCATCTGAATAAACTTAAAGGCTTGGACTTTTGTCCATTACCTAGTTTATCGTTTTCAATTTAAAAATTCCTTTCTTATTGTGTACATCACAATAAGAATTGCCCTTTATAGTAAATCACATTGTATTAATATAAAATACGGCATAAGCCTTTATAATAAACAGCAATAAGTAAAAACATAAAACTGAATACATACATATAACTGAAAACATAAAAATGTAATTGTCTATTGAATATTAAATTGTGACAATTTAAAAAAATCTATAAATCTATATTTTAAAATCTGTACAAATAATTATTTAATAGTATACAGCTTCTCTCTTCTAGATATTCAGTGTTCAACAAGTCATTGATCCATATATGCTGAATTCTCCAAGTTAATATCTCTGATATATAGCATTGAAGTGATAAGGCATGCTCCACCTTCTCTTTATAACATAAGGAAACAAATGAAACGGTACCCGTTTTTTCCACCACTAAAATTCAAGTTTCAGACTCTTGATTCATGATTCAGGTATTCATTTTAAGATATTTAAGGATCATTTTTATACCAACTGTAAAATGAAGAATTTTGAAGAATATTAATCAGTAAATCATTTTTTTTTTAAATTCATCTCTCATTTTATCTATTATTGGGTCAACAGTCTCCCAGGTTAAATATTTTGATATCCTCTAGATGGGTAAAACTACACTTTTGATAAAAATTTAAAAATCTCTTGAACTAGAATTGTTGGAAGATGTGAATCGGGAAATATCAAAACCCTTTTTTTTTTTGTATTTATTTATAGTTCAGACTAAAAATGAACATATAATAATTTATAGTAAATTACATGATAGAGAAGGGATTAGCACAGTGGACTCCCATGCGGAGGACCCGGATTCGAGTCCATCCGTGCTGCCCTTTGATTTTCTCTTCCTAGGAGTCTCTTCAGCTCACTATCCGGTAATGGTCAGTGTTGTCTGTATTGAGGGAACACTGTCCGAAAGCCGGCAGTGCACTGAGAAGGCTCTGGGCGCCAATGACCATAGTCTGCACTTTAAATTTATGTAAATGTTTTTACCGTGTCCTAAGAAATTCTTGTTAATGAGAAATAATAAGTTAACGGTAATTTTAGTATAGGAAATTTTTAAATTTCTGTCAAAAGTATAGTTTTGCTCACCTTGTGAATGTCAAAATATTTAGCCTGGGTATCTGTTGATCCAAGAGGTTTACTATTCAAAGTAAAGACATTAATATTTGCATTTATCTATTATTAAGTTCAATTTAATCTTCCATAGTTAAAAGCCCAGGACTCAAAGGATGTAAGGATGTAAGATGAACTTGGAGAGCATAGATTAGGAATTAATGAAAAGTAGCATGCCATTCTTCAATGGATTAATCCTACATATTAATAAAAAAGAGGGGAGACAAACTAAACCTGCATCAATATATAATTGGGAAAGTTGTGATGTAAGTCAGTACAGTTATTTAAATTGATATGTATAATGATATTTCGGGCGGATATATCTCAAATCTTTGTAAACCACCTTAACTGGGCCAGCATAATGGACAATAGACTTGCCAACCATGAAAATGCAATAATATTTCACATTACAGAGATGGGGAAATTGCTATTTTTAAGAAAACCTCTCTATCCAGATAGGTAAATTTAACTGCAGTTATCACCTCTTCAAACCGTTATCCAGTCTATATTTTCACTATTAAAAACCTCCCATTTCTAAAAATAAATAATTTTGCACTCAACAAGATTAACCATTAGATTCTATAATTAGATTCTATTCGCATAGGGTCGCAAATGATAATAATAATAATAACTTTATTGGCTTATAACTGTTACATTGTTGCCAAGAGTTGAGAAAGTAATGTAAGGTAAATAGCAATTATTACCTAAGTAACCAGCAAATTAAGGTTTAGTGATAGTACAGTGAAAAGAGAGAGAGCGCGAGAGAAAAATTACATATAATTTATATCAATATGTCGAACATAGAAAAAATTAAGTGAAAATATATAATGATAACATCAATACATAAAATAGCAACCTCTTTCTTACAAATAGGAAATAATATATCATTTCACTCTCAATAAATAAAAAATCAGTAATGACACATAATTGATATTGTAGAGATGCATAAGATACTAAAAAAATGTCCTTAAAAACAAAAATTTTCATTTTAGGTCCCCAGCAGAAGAATTATTGAACAAATTAGAAGTTAGTATCTCTCTATTTAATCGGCATGCCTTTAGAAAATGGTTTTTATCAATACTTCTTAAAAACTGCAAAATAATCGTCGAACTAGCAGCAGCATTATGAGCAGCATATTATGAGTTTTAAGGCGATAATAATTATCTAATAGTTGTTCATTTAAATTAAATCCAACTGCATTTGCTATGATTTTAATTAAGTCAAAAATATGTTCGTTATCTTGAGGCATTATAATTAAGTAGTCTGATTTCCTTTGATTTGCCAAAACCTTGAAGGGTATCAAACTTAGCCTTTAACATTGTTATTGTTATTATCAATTAACTTGTTTACTTTTTTAATTGAGGAAACTTGCTCTTTTAATTTTGTAAAATTATATTCCAATATAGATATTTTATTATTTAAATTTATCTGAAGATCGTTAATGCTTTTTTTTTATAATACTATCTGTTTTAAACTTACTTTCAGATTTTAAAAATTTCATATTTTCATTTAAATTATCAAGTTTATTTAAAACAATCGTATAGAAGTTCTCCTCCCTGCCACAAGGTTTACTACTATCGGTAAGGGTAGAGCCCTCTCGTAGTGTGACGCTTTACTACCACTAGGGACTACGAGCCACTTTCTAACCAAATCCCTCCGTGCATTTACGTGGACTTTATCAATTGGCATCTTTAAACAAATATACATGATCAATTTTTCCTATAGAATTTCGAAATGGAAAGCTTCTAATCACCATTTGACAAAGAACAACTATCACCAGTCTGTAGAAAATCTCTCACTGAACAGATTTATGTAAAATTTACATATCATATTTTTCAACAAACCACTTAAAAATTCCTGAATTCACAGAGCAGAAATAGTACATGTGTACGGGTTCCAATGCTACTTTACACCTCATAATTCGCAAATGATGAAAACAATTTATCAATTATTTTCTGTTATAGAAGGATGAGGATTCATCTTAATACCAATGTCAGCGGCATAGAATAAACATAAATAAATTATTATCCTTTTATTTGGTTTCAATAGAAATACTTTTTTTTTTTTAATAACTGAATAACAAGTGTTCTCAAGATATTTTGAACAAATTAAATTACAAAATTAATAAACAAATAATTTTAGAATAATTTCTGTTATTATACTATTTCACTAATATTCTTGAAATATTTTATTTTATATTTATAAACATAAATATATATTCTTGAAAACTGACCCATTCGAAATGTATCACTTTTATGTGAAACATTTTTCTGAAAAAATTGATCTTGGAATAGTTTTGTCAGTTTAAATTTCTATTTGAACAAGATTGATTGAACTTTGACAAATAGGGCTCCACATAAGGATGGATGCTCAGTTATACAAGTGAAATCCCCGCTATACTGTAGAAAAAAAATCATGCGATGTTTCAAAGTTGAGTGAGTTTTCAAAATCGTTTGAATGTTTCACCAAAAGAGAATAGTTTTTTTTTCCAGAATAGTTTGCCACATTTTATGACCAGCGACTAGATTTAATATCAACGGTTTATTAAGTCAATGAAGCAGACTATCACGAGATAAAGATCGCTAATCTTTCATGAAATAATTTAGTAGAGTATATTGGCCAAAAAATAATGTTAGGTACTGGTTATGTCAGATAATGTTTCTAATTAGCCGGACATAAATATGAAAATTATTAAAGTGTTTACCCGCAAGAGGTATCTGTTGCAAGCATTTGCTTGGGAAGTAGCGACCCCACGGGTTATCATAGCTCAGTACTCAATGAACTTCGTCAGAACACTACACAATAATTTAAACTACATACACCCTACCCTTTACAGACAAGGACAAACACAGTACACAAACTAGGGTCTCCGTTCCTAGTTAATTGGCGTAGGCCCAAGGGAGAAGGAAGGGATTAGCTCAAAGGTAGCGCGCTGCGCTAGCAACGCGGAGATCCCGTGTTCGAATCCCTAGGAATCTCTACAGCAATGTCCTGTGGTGGGCAGTCTTGTCTATAGTAGAGAACACTGTTCGGAGGCCGGCAGTGCACTGAGAAGGCTTCAGAGACACAATAGATCTTTTCATGTCGGAGTGCATATCGCCTTTAAAACAATAATCTAATCTATGAAGTTTTTATAATAAAAGTATGCTTTTACATGTAATATTATAGAGAGCGGAATGATATTTAGGCAGATTAGTATGAGAAGAGGAAGTTGGAGGAAGACTGTTAGTTTACCCAGGGTATTGAATAATCTGACAGTAGCCTGAAGGAGTGAGTTACTATAGAAAGGAAAGAAACTCCTCCAAGAAGTTAAAAAAAGTATAGGTGGAAAGAGGAGGCCGAAGCCGCTAATGAGAAAGCTTGGACTTCAGCTGTTTACTGCTAACATCCCTTTGTCCTTTTCTCTCAGTCACTCTCGCTCTCTCTCTATTTTCCTTTATTAAGTCCTCTTGTCATTTCTCACTTCTTTTCCGCGTATAGACTTCATATCAGTGGCGGATCCTGACTTGGATACGTGGGGGTTCAACATTTTTTTTAAATTACTTACATTACCTATCATTATTAGCAGCTTGGCTAGATACAAATAATGAAGTAAACCAGGAGTCAGGTAAAAATTTGCATCCCTCCCCTCCAATGAAATATGTTAAATTAACAATAAATCTGTCACTATGCACCCAGAGAAGAACTGTGAAAAAAAGAGTTGTAGCGTTTGAGTTCGAAACTTAAGTGGTTAACATTACGAACATTTTTATTATCTAAATAAAGTGTTTTAGTTTAAAGGAAATGTCTACTCTTTGCTGGCTCATATATCTTAGTGATGTTTTAAGTACCAATATCAACATCAATTTTTTTATAAATATAAAAATAATATATAAATATAATATACAAAAATCCAAACATTGGCACAGGCACATCACATCACAAAAAATCTGGTGTGAAACACACAACTTTCTCTTACTCCAGTTCTCAAAATTAAAATTGCAAATTTTATAGTTTATGTACCAAATTTAATGAAATTCGTCGAAAACTGAAAAACTGTTCAATAAAAGCGCACTTTCGGTAAATTAATGTACTTGAAACTCAGAATTTTGGCCATCTATTTATTTCTAATTAATTTTGTTTGGATGATAGAATTGTATAATCAACTATTGATGTCACTTTAGAGAAAAACAAACCTGAAGCGCCCCTAAAATTGCCCCTTAAATAAATTTTACCAGACAAATCTTTTAAATAAAAGTTGTACACCATTGTATACTTAGATTATATAAGACGTTTCAAGAAAATCACCGGATCCGTTTTTGAGAAAATTGCAAAAAAGTAAAAAAAAAAATAAAAAAAAACAATAAAAGCAGGTCAATTCGGATTAGAGCGCTTGCTTCTTAATTACTAGTTATGGCAATCAATTTGATACTATATTCTAAGTTTAGGATGAAATAACAATAGAAATTCATTGAAATATACGAAGCCACAATTACGTCACGTTTGTTTAGGCTAAACTCAGGCTAAAAAATATTACGCATCCAACGGAGAATCATTTTGATGTAAAATTCTATTTTAGTCGCTGGTGTTATAAAAGCTCTACAATTGTGCGTCCTGTGTTCCCGCTAAACCGCCTGCCTTTTTTCCACTTTATTACCTTTAAATTATCTCAATATTAGTGGTTTCAAGCATGTTGGTTTCTAGCATTATTTCAGTTTCGTCAGCTGCTCGCCTAATATGGTCGGCGAAGCTTATCTCAGTTTGAAACATCATTCCTAGATATTTAGCGGCTGACATTGTAAATGCGGTTTCATCGCCGGCTGGCAACTTGAAGGTAAGCCATGGCTACATGATAAAAACTGTTTTCGGAGCATTAATGATGTTACAGTTACACTTATGCCGTCATATGTTGGGTTTAACGGACGTCGCATTAGATTGGCTGGCGACGACGATCACGTGCGGGCTGGGGCACGTGCTTCCCGGGGTGGGGAAACCTATGAACGCACGTCTTTTCGGATTAGAGCGCTTGCTTCTTAATTACTAGTTATGGCAATCAATTTGATACTATATTCTAAGTTTAGGATGAAATAACAATAGAAATTCATTAAAATATACGAAGCCACAATTACGTCACGTTTGTTTAGGCTAAACTCAGGCTAAAAAATATTACGCATCCAACGGAGAATCACAGGCGCCTCGACGATATTTTTGGATTTTGATGTAAAATTCTATTTTAGTCGAAGTGTTATAAAGCTCTAAAATTTGCGTCTGTGTAGCCGCTACCGCCTGCCTTTACACTTTATTATTTTTATTGTACTCAAATATTCAGTGTTTCTAGCATGTTGGTTTCTAGCATCAATTCAGTATCGTCAGCTGCTCGTTGGGCGAAGCTCATCTTAGTTTGAAACGTCATCCCAAGATATTTAGCGACTGGCTTTGAAAATATAGTTTCTTGGACGACTCGCATCTAGAAGGTAAGCCAAGGCTACATAATACAATCTGTTTTCATAGAAATTTGGAAAGCTATAAAAGCAGGTGATTTTGGATTAGAGTGCATATTTCTAAATGTATTTCTGGTAAAAACGCAATTTAATACAACCGCAATACTTCCACTTACTAGGAGTAAAAGAAAATAAAAATTGCCCATTAGAACTATAATAATTGCAGTAAAACCGTAGTTATGTTGTTGTTTCATACCATAATTTTGCACATGGTAAATCCTCATTCTCTGAGGATTCCTTTATTTTAAAATTATAATTCTTCTTAAGCAGAAACTAAATTTCTGCAATGATGGTTATTAAATTTTACCCCTATTACACTATTAATTGATTATTATAATACTTTTTTACAGGTAGTGCGAGAGCGGTTGCTAACGGGAGTGCTTTGTATACTTTTTTATAAAAATAAATGATTATTTTAACTAGTGCGTTAAAAAAAAATTAGTCTACGGATAGTCCAAATTTCGCGCAGAATAGTAATGCGTTCTAGAATTTTGCGATTATAATATTTTAAACTGTGTCTTGTGTCCAGTGTAATGAAGTGAAAGAAGCAAGGACATGGAAGGATATGTAACTGCAAGAGATTGTTACATATTCCAACTTACAGCATTAAAGGTAGGCTGGGGAATTATAGTGGTCCATGTTTATGTTGTCTCTGGATTGTCCGTAATAGTATTGGTATAAAAATCTTAGAATGAAATGATCTCGGTTTAAATAAATTCAAAAGAATTATAATTCATTCAAATTATGTCAAGTCGCATGAATGTTTGCTACATAAATTCTATATTACTTAATGCTTGTTAGAGATTCAATATTTGATACTAATGAAAATGTGATGTATTATCAATTCCTTGTGATATTATGTTTAGCAAAAATTTTCACTCTGGGAAATTCTTAGACTTTTCAGAATTTACTTTTCCATTCCAAATAGTTTCCTTAATAAAATGGTCAAATACTTGAATAAGGTTTTATATAATTTATGACAACAATGATATCTTGCACGACACTGTTATGAATTTAATAATTGGAATTATAATTATTTAATTAAACATTTATATGGCCACTATTAATATCCTTCTTCGGAACTTCCAGTCCAGGTAGAGCAGAGTCGGTAAGTGAATTTTTAACATGTTTATTATTGGAGGTTGCATTTGTGTAGATGTATGTGAATCTCCCCTACAAAAGAAAGTAAAAAAGGTCTGGTGTGAAACACGCACACAACTTTCTCTTACTCCGGTTTTCAGAATTGCACCTAATTGACCAGTTTTTTATTTGGTGTACCAAGTTTGGTGAAATTGGTCCTTGGCGTTTGTCGAAAACGAAAAAAATGTTCAGTAAAAGCGCACTTGGGGTTTACTAATTTTCTTCAGTAAAAACGCACTTCTGGTCATCCGATTTTTTTAAAACTCAGAATTTCAACAACACATTTCATTCTAATTAATATTATTTAGATAATAGAATTATATAGTAAAGTGAAAACGCACCTTAGAGGAAATCCTAACCCCACTCTTCTGATAAAAGTGCACTTCAATGGATTTTTCAAGTGAAATTATTTAAATAAAAATGGTAGATCTTTATAAAAAGTGTAGTTGATATATGAAGTTTGAAAAAATCGTCGAAACTGCAAGAAAATTGGAAAATACCAAAAGCTGAATAATATTCTAGTGTTTTAAAATAAAAATGTATACCATTGTATAGGTTACTGACCTAGCCTGTTAATTTATTTTATTTTTGAGGTAGGTATAGTTGAATTCACTTTTGTTTATATTATGTTAATCTTGTATTGCTTTTGTCAACTTTATTGCCTATTTTATGTTTTAGTATGTACCGGAGTTTTTCTATTGGTTTTAATTAACATAAATTAATATTTGTTTTAGGCTATTCTAGTCAATGAGGTACAGTATTGTTGGTCAACTTCGGAATGCCAGTTTCGGCAAGTGCTGAAAGTAAAAAAGTTATCGATTTCAAGAATATTTAGTATTTCATTTCACGTGTCAGTAGAATTATTTTTTTCTTTGTGGGTTTCAAATGTCAAAAATTCGCAGAATTTCCGGTTGAGAAAAAGACGTATAATATATTCGAATAAACTTGTAACGTAAGTACACCAAGTTGCTATTTCAAGTCCAAGGTGGCTATTGCTTGATGGACTATGAAGACACTTGACGCTTGCCAAATTCAATTATTACTAGTGAATCCGATGATTCCTCATCTCATGACAGTTTTAGGACCGTTAATATAAGAGTCGCAAAGAGTTACTAAGTCACTCACTTTGGCCAAGGGCAGATGTGGATGCTATATTCTACGATTTTACATGGCAATAAGGATCAAAAGTAGATCTGGCGGCATACAGTATAATATTTCGAAGCTTTTACATTATTATTCGATAATGATTTAATTGAAAAAATTGTACAATGGTCAAATTCCCGCGCTGAAATGTTACTAATTGCGACATATGTTTCCAATAATTCAAATTTGAAAAAGTGGAAGGACGTCATAGTGGACGAAATGAAGTTTTCAGTACTGGAATGTAAGTTTTTAAGAATCTATTAAAATACACTTAGCCGCAACTAATTCACTTAGCTCGTTCACCTGTGCAGGCTAAAAAAAAAATGAGGCAGCCAGGGAATAATCACAGGCGTCTCGGCGTTATTTTTGGATCTTGATGTGAAATTCGATTTCCGCCGAGGTATTATAAAGCTCTAAAATTAGCGGCGTGTTTTCGGTACCTCTTTCCTTTTCACTTTATCATATTTATTATACCCTAATATTCAGTCTTTTTAGCATGTTGGTTTCTAGCATTATTTCAGTTTCGTCAGCTGCTCGCCTAATATGGTCGGCGAAGCTTATCTCAGTTTGAAACATCATTCCTAGATATTTAGCGGCTGACATTGTAAATGCGGTTTCATCGCCGGCTGGCAACTTGAAGGTAAGCCATGGCTACATGATAAAAACTGTTTTCGGAGCATTAATGATGCTACAGTTACACTTATTCCGTCATATGTTGGGTTTAACGGACGTCGCATTAGATTGGCTGGCGACGACGATCACGTGCGGGCTGGGGCACGTGCTTCCCGGGGTGGGGAAACCTATGAACGCATGTCTTTTCGGATTAGAGCGCATGCTTCTTAATTACTAGTTATGGTAATCAATATTCTAAGTTTAGGATGTAATAACAATAGAAATTCATTAAATTATACGAAGCCACAATTACTTCACGTTTGTTTAGGCTAAACTCAGGCTAAAAAATATTAGGCATCCAGCGGAGAATCACAGGCGTCTCGACGATATTTTTGGATTTTGATGTGAAATTCTATTTTAGTCGAAGTGTTATAAAGCTCTAAAATTTGCGTCTGTGTAGCCGCTACCGCCTGCCTTTACACTTTATTATTTTTATTGTACTCAAATATTCAGTGTTTCTAGCATGTTGGTTTCTAGCATCAATTCAGTATCGTCAGCTGCTCGTTGGGCGAAGCTCATCTTAGTTTGAAACGTCATCCCAAGAAAGCGGCTGGCTTTGAAAATATAGTTTCTTGGACGACTCGCAACTAGAAGGTAAGCCAAGGCTACACAATACAATCTGTTTTCATAGAAATTTGAAAAGCTATAAAAGCAGGTGATTTTGGATTAGAGTGCATATTTCTAAATGTATTTCTGGTAAAAACGCAATTTAATACAACCGCAATACTTCCACTTACTAGGAGTAAAAGAAAATAAAAATTGCCCATTAGAACTATAATAATTGCAGTAAAACCGTAGTTATGTTATGGTTTCCTACCATATTTTTGCACATGGTAAATCCCCATTCCCTGAAGATTCCTTTATTTCAAAATTATTATTCTTCTTACGCAGAAACTTCTGTAATGATGGTTATTAAATTTTAGCCGAATTACACTATCAATTGATTATTATTATACTTTTTTACAGGTAGTGCGAGAGCGGTTGCTAACGGGAGTGCTTTGTATACTTTTTTATAAAAATAAATGATTATTTTAACTAGTGCGTTAAAAAAAAATTAGTCTACGGATAGTCCAAATTTCGCGCAGAATAGTAATGCGTTCTAGAATTTTGCGATTATAATATTTTAAACTGTGTCTTGTGTCCAGTGTAATGAAGTGAAAGAAGCAAGGACATGGAAGGATATGTAACTGCAAGAGATTGTTACATATTCCAACCTACAGCATTAAAGGTAGGCTGGGGAATTATAGTGGTCCATGTTTATGTTGTCTCTGGATTCTCCGTAATAGTATTGGTATAAAAATCTTAGAATGAAATGAACTCGGTTTAAATAAATTCAAAATAATTATAATTCCTTGAAACTATCTCAAGTCGCATGAATGTTTGCTACATAAATTCTGTATTACTTAGTGCTTGAATATTTGACACTAATGAAAATGTGATGTATTACTAATTCCTTGTGATATTATGTTTAGCAAAACTCTTCACTTTGGAAAATTCTTAGACTTTTCAGAATTTACCTTTTCCTTCCAAATTGGGTTCCTTAATAATATCGTCCAATACATAAATAAGTTTTATATAATAATTTATGACAACAATGATATCTTGCATGATACTTCTATGAATTTAATAATAGTAGGAATTATAATTATTTAATTACACATTTATATGGCCACTATTAATATCCTTCTTCGGAACTTCCAGGCCAGGTAGAGCAGAGTCGGTAAGTGAATTCTTAACATGTTTATTATTGCAGATTGCATTTGTGTAGATATATGTGAATTTCCCCTACAAAAGAAAAAAACAAGTCTGGTGTGAAACACGCACACAACTTTCTCTTACTCGCGTTTTCAGACTTGTACCTAATTGACCATTTTTTTAGTTTGTCTTGCAAGTTTGATGAAATTCCTTGGCGTTTGTAGAAAACGAAATAAAATGTTCAGTAAAAGCGCACTTACGGTTTACTAATTTTCTTCAGTAAAAACGCACTTGTGGTCATCGGATTTTTATGAAAACTCAGAATTTCAACAACACATTTCATTCTAATTAATATTATTTAGAAAATAGAATTATATAGTAAAGTGAAAACGCACCTTAGAGGAAATCCTAACCCCACCCTTCTGACAAAAGTGCACTTCAATGGATTTTTCAAGTGAAATTATTTAAATAAAAGTGGTAGATCTTTATAAAAAGTGTAGTTGATATATGAAGTTTGAAGAAAATTGGAAAATACCAAAAGCTGAATAATATTCTAGTGTTTTAAAATAAAAATGTATACCATTGTATAGGTTACTGACCTAGCCTGTTAATTTATTTTATTTTTGAGGTAGGTATAGTTGAATTCACTTTGGTTTATAATATGTTAATCTTGTATTGCTTTTGGCAACTTTATTGCCTATTTTATGTTTTAGTATGTACCGGAGTTTTTCTATTGGTTTTAATTAACATAAATTAATATTTGTTTTAGGCTATTCTAGTCAATGAGGTACAGTATTGTTGGTCAACTTCGGAATGTCAGTTTCGGCAAGTGTTGAAAATAAAAAAGTTATCGATTTCAAGAATATTTAGTATTTCATTTCACGTGTCATTAGAATTATTTTTTTCTTTGTGGGTTTCAAATGTCAAAAATTCGCAGAATTTCCGGCTGAGAAAAAGACGTATAATATATTCGAATAAACTTATAAATACACGAAATTATATAGGTGGCTATTGCTTGATGGACTATGAAGACACGTGAAGCTTGGCAAATTCAATTATTACTAGTGAATCGGATGATTCGTCATTTCATGACAGTTAATATAAGAGTAGCAAAGAATTACTAAGTCACTCATTTTGGCCAGGGGCAGATGTGGATGCTATGTTAGACGCTTTTACATGGCAATAAGGATGAAAAGTAGATCTGGCGGCATACAGTATAATTTTTCGAAGCTTTTACATTACATTATTATTCGATAATGATTTAATAGAAAAAATTGTACAATGGTCAAATTCCCGCGCTGAAATGTTACTAATTACGACATATGTTTCCGATAATTCAACTTTGAAAAAGTGGAAGGACGTCATAGTGGACGAAATGAAGTTTTCAGTACTGGAATGTAAGTTTTTAAGAATCTATTAAAATACACTTAGCCGCAACTAATTCACTTAGCTCGTTCACCTGTGCAGGCTAAAAAAAAAATGAGGCAGCCAGGGAATAATCACAGGCGTCTCGGCGTTATTTTTGGATCTTGATGTGAAATTCGATTTCCGCCGAGGTATTATAAAGCTCTAAAATTAGCGGCGTGTTTTCGGTACCTCTTTCCTTTTCACTTTATCATATTTATTATACCCTAATATTCAGTCTTTTTAGCATGTTGGTTTCTAGCATTATTTCAGTTTCGTCAGCTGCTCGCCTAATATGGTCGGCGAAGCTTATCTCAGTTTGAAACATCATTCCTAGATATTTAGCGGCTGACATTGTAAATGCGGTTTCATCGCCGGCTGGCAACTTGAAGGTAAGCCATGGCTACATGATAAAAACTGTTTTCGGAGCATTAATGATGCTACAGTTACACTTATGCCGTCATATGTTGGGTTTAACGGACGTCGCATTAGATTGGCTGGCGACGACGATCACGTGCGGGCTGGGGCACGTGCTTCCCGGGGTGGGGAAACCTATGAACGCATGTCTTTTCGGATTAGAGCGCTTGCTTCTTAATTACTAGTTATGGCAATCAATTTGATACTATATTCTAAGTTTAGGATGAAATAACAGTAGAAATTCATTAAAATATACGAAGCCACAATTACCTCACGTTTGTTAAGTCTAAACTCAGGCTAAAAAATATTACGCATCCAACGGAGAATCACAGGCGTCTCGACGATATTTTTGGATTTTGATGTAAAATTCTATTTTAGTCGATGTGTTATAAAGCTCTAAAATTTGCGTCTGTGTACCCGCTACCGCCTGCCTTTACACTTTATTATTTTTATTGTACTCAAATATTCAGTGTTTCTAGCATGTTGGTTTCTAGCATCAATTCAGTATCGTCAGCTGCTCGTTGGGCGAAGCTCATCTTAGTTTGAAACGTCATCCCAAGATATTTAGCGACTGGCTTTGAAAATATAGTTTCTTGGACGACTCGCAACTAGAAGGTAAGCCAAGGCTACATAATACAATCTGTTTTCATAGAAATTTGAAAAGCTATAAAAGCAGGTGATTTTGGATTAGAGTGCATATTTCTAAATGTATTTCTGGTAAAAACGCAATTTAATACAACCGTAATACTTCCACTTACTAGGAGTAAAAGAAAATAAAAATTGCCCATTAGATTGCAGTAAAACCGTAGTTATGTTGTTGTTTCATACCATAATTTTGCACATGGTAAATCCTCATTCTCTGAGGATTCCTTTATTTCAAAATTATAATTCTTCTTAAGCAGAAACTAAATTTCTGCAATGATGGTTATTAAATTTTACCCGAATTACACTATTAATTGATTATTATAATACTTTTTTACAGGTAGTGCGAGAGCGGTTGCTAACAGGAGTGCTTTGTATACTTTTTTATAAAAATAAATGATTATTTTAACTAGTGCGTTAAAAAAAAATTAGTCTACGGATAGTCCAAATTTCGCGCAGAATAGTAATGCGTTCTAGAATTTTGCGATTATAATATTTTAAACTGTGTCTTGTGTCCAGTGTAATGAAGTGAAAGAAGCAAGGACATGGAAGGATATGTAACTGCAAGAGATTGTTACATATTCCAACCTACAGCATTAAAGGTAGGCTGGGGAATTATAGTGGTCCATGTTTATGTTGTCTCTGGATTCTCCGTAATAGTATTGGTATAAAAATCTTAGAATGAAATGAACTCGGTTTAAATAAATTCAAAATAATTATAATTCATTCAAATTATGTCAAGTCGCATGAATGTTTGCTACATAAATTCTATATTACTTAATGCTTGTTAGAGATTTTCAATATTTGATACTAATGAAAATGTGATGTATTATCCATTCCTTGTGATATTATGTTTAGCAAAAATTTTCACTCTGGGAAATTCTTAGACTTTTCAGAATTTACTTTTCCATTCCAAATAGTTTCCTTAATAAAATGGTCAAATACTTGAATTTATGACAACGATGATATCTGGCACGACACTGTTATAATTGGAATTATAATTATTTAATTAAACATTTATATGGCCACTATTAATATCCTTCTTCGGAACTTCCAGTCCAGGTAGAGCAGAGTCGGTAAGTGAATTTTTAACATGTTTATTATTGGAGGTTGCATTTGTGTAGATGTATGTGAATCTCCCCTACAAAAGAAAGTAAAAAAGGTCTGGTGTGAAACACGCACACAACTTTCTCTTACTCCAGTTTTCAGAATTGCACCTAATTGACCAGTTTTTTATTTGGTGTACCAAGTTTGGTGAAATTCCTTGGCGTTTGTCGAAAACGAAAAAAATGTTCAGTAAAAGCGCACTTGGGGTTTACTAATTTTCTTCAGTAAAAACGCACTTCTGGTCATCCGATTTTTTTAAAACTCAGAATTTCAACAACACATTTCATTCTAATTAATATTATTTAGATAATAGAATTATATAGTAAAGTGAAAACGCGCCTTAGAGGAAATCCTAACCCCACCCTTCTGACAAAAGTGCACTTCAATGGATTTTTCAAGTGAAATTATTTAAATAAAAGTGGTAGATCTTTATAAAAAGTGTAGTTGATATATGAAGTTTGAAGAAAATCGTCGAAACTGGAAGAAAATTGGAAAATACCAAAAGCTGAATAATATTCTAGTGTTTTAAAATAAAAATGTATACCATTGTATAGGTTACTGACCTAGCCTGTTAATTTATTTTAGTTTTGAAGTAGGTATAGTTGAATTCACTTTTGTTTATATTATGTTAATCTTGTATTGCTTTTGTCAACTTTATTGCCTATTTTATGTTTTAGTATGTACCGGAGTTTTTCTATTGGATTTTGTTTAATATCGGGTCTACAAAACAGGGGGTGGACTGTATATATTGTCTCCTGGCGTAACCAGGAGTTCCAAAGGGGGGTCTCGACAAGTCTGTATAATATGAGAAAAAGGTTGTGAGCACTCACCTTGCAAATCTTCTAAGCTGGCACGTACGGGGCAGCGTATACCTGTTCAAACAGAGCAAATAGATCGATCCACAAGTCAGAATGAACCTTAAATATACCTGTTGCCCTGGAAGAAGCTGCAGGCAGGCGTCCTTGAGGTAATCCCAGATGAAATATAATGTACTACAAATGAGTTTAACTGTAATAGCCTAACACTGAATTTGGAGGGTCAACAAATTCCACTAAAATTAACTGGGTGCTTATCTAAGCCGGGTGTCGGAATAAAACTCTACTCAATCACAGCGGGTCCGACATACAAAACAAAACTTATCAGCGGGTTGTTACTCTTAAAACAGAACTACATTCACTGGGTGATAGCACGAATAGCACTTAACTAGACGGGTGTAACATTCAAAACTGAGAAGTTCCCGCTTGGCGGCGCGGAGAGCCGGCGCGCCGTAAAGTGGCGCAGCCGAGCGGGGAAGTTCGTAACAGTTTAATTAACATAAATTAATATTTGTTTTAGGTTATTCCAGTCAATGAGTACAGTATTGTTGGTCAACTTCGGAATGTCAGTTTCGGCAAGTGTTGAAAGTAAAAAGTTATCGATTTCAAGAATATTTAGTATTTCATTTCACGTGTCATTAGAATTATTTTTTTCTTTGTGGGTTTCAAATGTCAAAAATTCGCAGAATTTCCGGTTGAGAAAAAGACGTATAATATATTCGAATAAACTTGTAAATACACGAAATTATATAGGTGGCTATTGCTTGATGGACTATGAAGACACGTGAAGCTTGGCAAATTCAATTATTACTAGTGAATCGTATGATTCGTCATTTCATGACAGTTAATATAAGAGTAGCAAAGAATTACTAAGTCACTCATTTTGGCCAGTGGCAGATGTGGATGCTATGTTAGACGCTTTTACATGGCAATAAGGATGAAAAGTAGATCTGGCGGCATACAGTATAATTTTTCGAAGCTTTTACATTACATTATTATTCGATAATGATTTAATAGAAAAAATTGTACAATGGTCAAATTCCCGCGCTGGAATGTTACTAATTACGACATATGTTTCCAATAATTCAAATTTGAAAAAGTGGAAGGACGTCATAGTGGACGAAATGAAGTTTTCAGTACTGGAATGTAAGTTTTTAAGAATCTATTAAAATACACTTAGCCGCAACTAATTCACTTAGCTCGTTCACCTGTGCAGGCTAAAAAAAAAATGAGGCAGCCAGGGAATAATCACAGGCGTCTCGGCGTTATTTTTGGATCTTGATGTGAAATTCGATTTCCGCCGAGGTATTATAAAGCTCTAAAATTAGCGGCGTGTTTTCGGTACCTCTTTCCTTTTCACTTTATCATATTTATTATACCCTAATATTCAGTCTTTTTAGCATGTTGGTTTCTAGCATTATTTCAGTTTCGTCAGCTGCTCGCCTAATATGGTCGACGAAGCTTATCTCAGTTTGAAACATCATTCCTAGATATTTAGCGGCTGACATTGTAAATGCGGTTTCATCGCCGGCTGGCAACTTGAAGGTAAGCCATGGCTACATGATAAAAACTGTTTTCGGAGCATTAATGATGCTACAGTTACACTTATTCCGTCATATGTTGGGTTTAACGGACGTCGCATTAGATTGGCTGGCGACGACGATCACGTGCGGGCTGGGGCACGTGCTTCCCGGGGTGGGGAAACCTATGACGCATGTCTTTTCGGATTAGAGCGCTTGCTTCTTAATTACTAGTTATGGCAATCAATTTGATACTATATTCTAAGTTTAGGATGAAATAACAATAGAAATTCATTAAAATATACGAAGCCACAATTACGTCACGTTT